>JAPMUY010006608.1:412500-473474 GCA_026901105.3 Galaxias olidus
ATCCTGGTCACCATACTGTCGGTTCTAGGCCTCCCCACACTCACCTGCTCTTGGATAAAGGACTTTCCGACCAACCGGCCCCAGACTGTGAAACATGGCCCCCACCTCTCTTCCACCCACATACTCAGCACCGGCTCTCCCCAGGGCTGTGTGCTGAGCCCACTACTGTACTCCCTCTACACCCATGACTGCAGTCCTGCCCACCCAGAGAACATCATCGTCAAATTTGCTGACGACACCACTGTGGTGGGACTTATTACAGGGGGGGATGAGTCTGCATACAGGGATGAGGTCCTGAAACTAACAGCGTGGCGTTCAGTGAACAACCTAGCACTGAACACCACAAAAACAAAGGAACTCGTATTCGACTTCAGGAAGAACAGTGCCGACCCCCCCCCCTTTACATCAACGGCGAGGGTGTGGGGAGAGTCAACACCTTCAAGTTGCTTGGTACCCTCGTATCTGCTGACCTCTCTTGGACTGCAAACACAATCGCGGTCATCAAGAAGGCACAGTAGCGATTTCATTTCCTGAGGGTGCTGAGGAGGGAAAGTCTGGAGGAGAAGCTTCTGGTGACCTTCTACTGCTCTGCTATTGAGAGCCTGCTGACGTACTGCATAACAGTGTGGTACGCTAGCTGCACTGAAGAGGACAGGAAGGGGCTTCAGAGGGTAATAAATACAGCACAAAAGATCATCGGCTGCCCGCTCCTCTCCCTGAAAGACATTCACAACTCCTGTTGCCAGAACAGAGCAAAATGTATTTTAAAGGACAGCTCACACCCTGGCTTCCACCTGTTTGACCTGTTGCCATCTGGCAGGCGTTACAGGTTCATCAGAGCCTGCACAAACAGACTCAAGGACAGTTTTTCCCCCAATGCCATAACCACCCTGAACTCTAACATGCACTGATCCATTTCCCCCCCCCCCCCCCCCCGCCTTCTACTCTTCCCCCCTTACTACTGCACAATAAGTATTTAAGTGCAATATATTTATGTTATTATAAATTGTATATATTATATAATATTATTATACTTTTTATTTTTTTATTTTTACTGTGATGCTGTGAATTTGTTTTGTGCTATTTTTGACATGTGTGATTTACTGTATAGCACCTTAAACTGAGCTCTTAATCTCGTTGTATGCAGTATAATGACAATAAAGACCGTTCTATTTCATTCTATTTCTAAACCTGTTCTTCCCATGTGCACACTCCCAACCAAGGTAAGAACCGTCTCCCAATCCAAAAGAAGGACTACTGTGACCTAATATGAAGTATGAACACATTTAGTTAAGGGAACAGTTTACTATTTTTGTTCTATTTTGACAGTTTAGGCTTGTTATCTCTGTCATATCAGAAGAGTGTGTGTATAGTTATATAGATCCATCCATCCATCCATTAGCTATACCGCTTATCCTATGCAGGGTCGCGGGGGGGGGGGGGGGGCTGTAGCCTATCCCAGCTGACACAGGGCGAGAGGCGGGGTACACCCTGGACAAGTCGCCAGTCTATCACAGGGCCAACACATAGGGACAGACAACAACTCACACTCACATTCACACCCACGGTTAAGATGTCTTGGTGGTGAAATGATGGCAAGGATTTGCAGAACTGTTACTTTTTCACTTTTCTTTGTCAATTATAATGTACAATGTGGCAATCAAAATAAAACAAAATGTAAAAAAAAAAATACAAAAATAATAATCACCATGAACGTCATTTCCTGCATGCATTACCTTATGATAAAAAAAACACACTAAGGCAACAGCAACCAAATTATGTTACTGTGTTGTTCAGTTGCACCTTTGGAAAGGATCACTCGATTACAATATGCAGAATACAGTCTAGAAAAGACAGAGAGATGGGAGAAAAGGTTGATGAAATAAAAAAATGTGGTGCTCAAAATGATTTAGGGTATCTCTCTCTCTCTCTCTCACACATACACTGACACATTATCACAAACAAAAGCTGCACCAAACACATTCAACACACATAATGAAGTTGTAGTTGTCAGTTATTTGGGATTAAAAAGGAATATCGTAGGGTGCTAATTTGTTTTTTATTGTTTCCATCAATCATAATAATCAGCATTGACAAGGAATTGACAAATAGGAGAAAGCATGCTTCCTCAGTTTTGCTCACACCTTTTCCCAGTACAGACAGTACCTGAAATATTCACTCTAAACCTAAATCCACAAGTCTAGCCAAGTATCACAACACTGGCGATGCCTTTGATGCCTTCATACATTTTTACCAGCCAAAATGTCACTTTGAAAGTACTTAGAAAGAGATCAAGGGTAATTCTAATCGTTTTTGTGTTTACTCTGTAGTGCCTTACTATAACTTTTAACATATGGTTTCCTTCCATTTTCACCTCCTGTTCTATTTTCTCTTTCCTTTCATCCCTCTCTCCTCTTTGTTTTTCCTCCTCCCATTTTGTTGCTCCCTCTGATTCTGATTCCAAGCCAGTGTTGTAAATGTCTCCGGTCTTCAGGGTAAAATGTGGATCCTGGAGCAGGGATCACGTCTTGTTTAACCACACATATGTTGACACCTCCTGTGTTTTGATAAAGAGAAAGGAGACAGCGATGATCCTCGACATGAAAGCAGAAGTCATGGAATATTTCACTCCAGTTTGTTTCGTTACTCGGGTGTCTTCCTCAATGTCTCTATTGCTTTATACCTTTCCCCACCCTCTTCCTTATCTCTCTCTCTCTCTCTCTCTCTCTCTCTCTCTCTCTCTCTCTCTCTCAACCACCCTAAGTTTTCCTTCTTCTTGTTTCTCGCTACATTTATAAACCACAGTTCCAAACAGAAGTGTGTCTCTCATCCTGTCCCTTCACAATACTTACTGACTGTGTCTACAGTGATCTAACTGGTTCAGCACAGGTTCAGAACAGTCCTCATTTAGGTGGGAAACCATTCACACTCGCCTCCTTCCTCTCTCTCTGCTTCTGTCCCTCCAACTGAATCTCATTTCTTATGTTTTCCCACAATTTTAAGATTAATATTAAGAACAAGAAGTGGAGAGCTGTCAAAGAGGAGCCACTGATCAGCAGGAGAGGATGGCGCTCACCTCGCTGGGTCTCCTACTCTGTGAGTACTGGCTCTCTGGTTTTATATCTTATCTTTACATGTAAGAACCTTGTAGGACAAAGGAGAGATGCTGTGTTGTGTTTATGACTTCAGTAACTTCAGTGTGAACATAACAACTGACTTTCACGTAAATGACATGCTTTAAAGATGTCACACTTTCTTCTCTGAGGAGAAAGACCTCATGGAGATAACGGGGATCTATTTTATTACATTCCATTGTTTCACTTTTAGTGCTGATTAAACTCCACTATGGACAAACTGAAGGTGAGGTGTCAGATTATTTTGCTAATCACATATCTAAGCTATTTTGCATATGCATATCATCACAAGCTTTTTTCAGTTTTTACTTTTACTTTAAAATTCATTTTTGTTTTGTCACATTTGCACTGGCTTCTATGTCATTTGATAAACTCGTATGCCTCTTAATTGGAAATGGCAAAGTAAATC
Organism: Galaxias olidus; assembly: GCA_026901105.3. Taxonomy (NCBI): domain Eukaryota; kingdom Metazoa; phylum Chordata; class Actinopteri; order Galaxiiformes; family Galaxiidae; genus Galaxias; species Galaxias olidus. The sequence goes on from JAPMUY010006608.1 coordinate 416,044, forward strand.
TGGCACACTAATTCAGATTTTCAGGAGTTGTGTTTTTGCACATCTGATAGTTTCAAACGTTTGTAGTTTACTTGTTAATGCAATTTGTGCAGAGAAACCGGAGGCCTATCTCACCCTGGAGCCACACTTGTCGCCGGTTTACCCTGGAGATAAAGTCACACTCAGGTGTGGGATAAAGGAGAGTATTGCAAATGAATGGGAGTTTGGATGGAAAAAGGACGGTGAAGATTTGAAAAACATTGGTGAAGAATATAGAATTGGTTCTGTTGGTCCAAGTGACATGGGTAAATACAAGTGTTTTGGTAGATGTAAATGGAATGGTAGTGATTCCAAATGGAGTGATGGCGTTGAAGTAACTGTTACAGGTAAGTCTGTTGACCTCCTGTTTTGATTACAGTATATGGGGTATTATTAATATATCCAGGGAGTTTTTAAAGCAAAAAATGCTGTTTGTATTTGTTCATTGTAGTTTTTATAAAGGTATTTTATGGTCAATGATTCTGTATCTATATTGATCATTATTAATTTTCCTACAATTCAGTGCAGTACCATAATATGGGTCACACCCGGACTGTTTCAAAGATAGTTTGAACTAATAGAGAGGTTACCACCTCTGGTAGATATAGTATAGATAGAGACACCCTCATGTAGAGGTTAGTCTTACCTGTTCTAAATGTGTCAGCATGTATATTAAATACATTATATTTAATATGTTTCTGTGATTAAAAATACTCAAGGAATGAATAAGTTCCCTAAAGTCTAAAACACATTTGTGTGGGTAATGAGCAACTACAGAAATAGACCTTTGATAAACAAAACTAAACCAAAAAGGCATGGAGTACATTTTTGAAAAGTGACCAACTTCATTACTACAAGTAATGTAAATGATGCCTTCTTGATAGTTTCAATGTTACTTTTATCTTGTCCTGATCATGTTTAAACAGCTCTACCAAAAGCTAAACTGACCATATCACCTAACCCAGCATACAGTGGAGAGACAGTTACTCTCACCTGTACTGTGAGGTCTGGGTCAGGCTGGAGCTACAGGTGGTTCAGAGATAACAGGGAGATTACAGAGTACCAGTCTGCTATTATCACCGTCAGTACTGATGTGTCTGTCCAGGGTCAGTACTCCTGTCAGGGAAAGAAACACTCAACACTTACCTCCTCATCTCCCAGTGAAACCAGAGATCTGTCTGTAAATGGTAAGTGGAAGAAAAGTTCAAAATATGACACCTTTGACCGCTGAGCCGTATTGTTGTCCAGGACGTAATCCAGTTTCTGATGGATTGTTCTCAGTCTCATAGAACATGTTCTTTGAATGAAATGGACTAGATATAAAGTCCAAATTAGTTAAACAAGTGTTTGGTAAATTGTTTGGGCTAAGTAACTGTTATATTTGAATTAATTTGTTTTGGTTTTTACACAGTTAACAAGCCAGTGGCCGTCATAGGGTCAGACAAAACAGATGTGTTTACTGGAGACAAAGTGACACTTACCTGCTCAGTGGGAGAGTCGTCTGGATGGAGGTTTTATTGGTACAGACACTCCACAGGTTCTGACCCAGTGAGTGTGAGTACAGAAGGTCTCTACAAATTCACACCTTCCAGTGTCTCAAAGGGAGGAGAGTTCTGGTGCCGAGGAGGAAGAGGAGACCCAGTCTACTACACAGAGTACAGCCAACCAATCAGCATCAGCGTTACTGGTGAGTCCAGATGACGTCCAGATAAAATAAAGATGAATGGAATATGTGTTCACAAATGTGATGTCAGGTTGTCATTCACAAAACTAATTAATTTGATCAAGCCATCTCTGTTTAAATTCAAACAGCGAGACCAAATGCTGTTATTTCCATGCAACCCAACTGGACCCATATATACGTCGGAGAGACTGTCACTCTCCATTGTGACGTAAAGGGAACAGCAGACTTCAATGACTGGAAGTACATCTGGTATAGGAATGGTGTAAATATGGAACATAACAGTCCCAAAGAGTCTGAGTACAGGGTCCGCACCACTACCCCTGTTGAGCCTAGTGTTGAATTTACCTGTTAAGGTGTTTGTGACCTGGTGTACTCTGACACCAGTGAAGCTCTAACACTGACTGCCTCTGGTGAGTATGTCTGCTTTGTAGGATGGTTAAAGCAGTAGACATATAGGTGAATTTGGATACAAAGGAAAAAATTGTCTTACCATTCACAAGAAGCGTTCCTGTAGTGAAGGACATCACTTTTTCCAATATTTCCTTGCTGTACACTTTGGAAAGAAAACAACACAAATGTGTATTTAATAAGTTTGATCTGTTAACACTGGATGGGGTTTTGCTTAAATGTATTGTCATACTTAATTTTACAGTATGATCCCTTAAGATTACAAGTCTATAACTAATCCATCTCCAGGTAAACCCCAGTCTGTCCTGAGAGTCTCTCCCTCCTGGCTGAACCCTGGAGACTCAGTGACTCTGACCTGTGAGGTTGAAGTCTCCTCTACAGACTGGAGGTTCTACTGGTACAGGACTGTTCCCTACATGGCAGAGCTTCCTTCTCTAGCATTCAAGTCCTACTCTGAAGAGCCCCTACTGGACAGTGACCATGGGACTGGAGAGAACTCCTACATCCTACATGGTGCCACACAGACTGCAGGATACGTGTGTAGAGCTGGGAGAGGACAACCAGTCTATCACTCTTACTATAGTGAACGTCAGTTTCTCTGGTCTGGAGGTAAGTCTATGGATATAGACTGTAGATGTGTAAAGGGATTAAAATTTTCTTATGATGTCTCTTGTTGTTCCAGATCAACATCTCTCAGTGACTCTCACTGTAAATACAAACAGAACCCAACACTTCACATCTGAGTCTGTCTCTTTGAGCTGTGAGGGGAGCTCTACTGGATGGAGAGTCATGAGCAACAAAACATATTTTTCTCCCTGTTCGAACGTGGAGTCAGTGACAGGATCCACATGCAGTCTGGACAAGCTACACACAGGGCGGAGTGGAGTGTACTGGTGTGAGTCTGGATCTGGCGAGTACAGCAATGCTGTGAACATCACTGTGACCCGTACGTTGAGTTACTTTACTCACATTTGTTAATGTTGAACCGGAGTTGAAAAAAACTGCACATACTCCTTGACTAATCAGAGGTGATTGTTTTTACTTGTTTCTTATTGTTTCACAGTTAGTCATGTGATCCTGGAGAGTCCTGTCCATCCTGTGACTGAGGGAGACTCTGTGACTCTGCAGTGCATACACAGGAAACCCTCTCCTAACTCCAAGGTTGACTTCTATAAAGATGGAGGACTCATTCAGATTGGAACCAGTGGACAGATGACCATCCATGCTATATCATTGTCACATGAAGGCCTCTACAAGTGTAGATACTCGGATGGAAAGGAATCTCCAGAGAGCTGGCTGTTAGTGAGAGGTGACTTGCATGTGTATGTATAATAACGTTCAGTTTGAGTCCAAGACACGCGATCGGATTGTGATTTGTGGAGACCAGGTACACAACCATGATTCCACATGCAGTACACTCACAGACCATTGGTACGGTGGGGAGACAGGCATGGCATGCTCACTCATTGAGTCGTCCTGAATCAGTAACAAGTATCTCTTCTCTGAATGTTTTTCCCTGTTTCAGCGTCTGGCTACAGAACCCCCCTTTCAGATCTATTTATGGGTCTGGTTGTTTTTGGGCTCCTGCTGGTCCTTCTCTTATTCCTGATTCTACTGTTTTGCTACCAGAAGAGCAAAGGTCAGATCATTCTTATATTGCCGTTGTATTACTTAGGGCCTTTGATCACATAATGTATTTGTCTGAAGTACATTATTGATGTAATAAATGTGTGTTCTCCTTGACATTTCACAGGTGCATGTTTTGTTAAAAGGTCTGGGTAAGTATGGCAGTGTCATGTGATTTGGTGTGGAGCGCTGTATGCAAATATCCGCTCTCTCACAAACAAAAAACATTCATACACACATACCCCCCCCCCCCCCCTCCCCTCTCTCTCTCTCTCTCGCTCTCTCTCTCTCTCAACAGGTCCATGCCTTCCCAGGGCACCAACCAGAGCCCAGGTCTTGATCTTGGACCCAATCAGAGTCCTCCACTCAGTGAAGATGGATATTCCCCTCCTTGGAATGGTCAGGCATAAACTAAATTGTTTCATAAAGCAAACACAGAACAAAACTAACTTTCATGAACTTCTCTTATTGGAAACTCTCCCACTCTGTTCTTTCCATTACTGAACTCCTTTCTTTTTCACACTGAAAGCCTGAACCTAGTAGCCTGCTATAACGTACTAATAACATATTTCAGAAATTGTTTGGATTTTAATAAAATGGCGAAACAAGTTATGCAGTGAAACAGATAAACTCAGCAGGTTGGTTCTGCGTTGTCAGATGTCCGATGAAAGCTCCATATACACTCTGTCATAACCCGTAGATGCTACCAACATTTACAAAATAATTAAGCGCTGTCATGTAAAGGAGCATAGTAGAGTATTGGATTTCTGTTGTTTACATTTTTCAATAGAATTGACCACCTTGTATAAGGCATTAGCTTTAGATGAAAGCTGATTGTAAATGATTAATGCAATAGACTTTGGTGTCACACTTGGATGTTAGGACCCTCACACTGTCCATCAGTATATTAAAAGCTGAGCCGTAGAAGGAGTTATGGTTACCGATGGTGTGTGACTGCAGACATGTGCACAACATGGACCTTGGCCTGCCCTTTACAACTACTTTAGTCCAGAGAAAACTAGTGATTCAGCTTCTAACATCTACACTCCCTCACTTCCAGGTGGTACAAATGTATATGAAGCAATCAAAGCCACTGAGACGAATGAACACGGTACAGCAGACTGTGTTTCCAAACACATATTTAAATACAATAGCAATTGTTATTATTAATAATATTAATACTAAGTATTACGTCAGTGTGTGAGGCATCTTTGAAAACCATTGACGTTTATTCTTGTAATTTCAGACGGACCGAAAGCTGGACCCAATGAAGTGACCTATTCAGAGCTGGAACTCAAGAACTTTGGCAAGCAAGAGAGAGGTACTTATCTATATAGATGTCTGTCAATTAGTTCACAAGCTGCATCACTTTCTCACAGTGGTATGAAGAACATGTCACACTCTGAGTTGTTTCTGTGTCTGTCCTTTTTTTTTCTGTCACAGATTCTTCACTCCTATATGAATCAGACTTAATAAGTCTTTTTAAAGCAACATTCTATTTGTGACTCTTTCTATGCCTATTGCCTTTTCTGAACAGCTAAGAGAGTGGCCCTACATGAGGAAACTGTCTACTCTGATGTGAAGACTGCAGCTGCCCCAGGAAGAAACTGCATGCAACTTTTAAACCTCCCCTGACTAGAACACGGTTTAATACAACAGGTCAGCTCCAAGCATTAATCTGGAACTCTGCATGGCTCAAACGTGTACAAACACTGTATACAGCCTCTTGATTTCACTGGAAATATTTGTTATCTGCAAAGGCTGTTTGTTCAAAAGAATGACCCCCATTTAATTTGATGGAAGGACAGTAACAAATGCCACACTCGCCCTGTGTCGGCTGGGATAGGCTCCAGTCCCCCCGCAACCCTGCATAGGATAAGCGGTATAGGTAATGGATGGATGGAAGGACGGTAACAAATGGTCTAGATGTGTATATTTCAGACTCTCTGAAATTTGTGCAGTTTCATAGAAAGTTGAACTGCATGTTTAAACACTGCAATTTCGTAAATTATCGCTCATCATATTGAAATAGTGAACTGGTGCTGCAAACATGCTTGCAAAAGAACCATTTCCCCTTTTCATTAGAAAGGCCTTTTTTGCACTAGTTTTCTGATTCAATATCTGTATTAGTTTAAAATGTAAGTGCTTTATTTGTTTATAACTTTGGCTAATTGTATTTCATAGACTTTTACTTCCGATGTCATTAAATATATTTAATGTCGTTTTTAGTACAAGCTTGTGTCAGCGTTGTACGATATATAGCTTGGCTAATACAATCAATTTCAAAGAGGTAAGAAACCCTGGAGTTGTTTGAAGGGTCACTTTCTTTTAGTTCTCTCCCGAAAAAAAAACAAAAAAAAAAAAAACTAAGGCAGTCATAACACAACATTACAAATTACAATACGCTGTTACTGGTCTCCTTCTCTAAGTTTCCGAACATGTACAGCATGTGAAATATGTCTTTGGTTTATAGAGCTCAGCCGGAGGAGTTAGTTGCAGGAGCGGGATGAACAAACTTGTGGTTCTATTGACAAACATGACATTTCTGGGTTATTTATCAACTTACAGAATCCTCAACCCCTGTCCAGGCCGATTGTGTGTATTCTGAGGTGAATCAGGGCTCAACCCTGGGCAAGACTCAACCAGAATATCTAATGGGCCTGAAGAGATAATAAAAAAGGCTGGCACGCTGGTCAACTGTTTGTGTTGCTGCACGGCTTTGTTGAGTCTTTGCTCTATGTGATTCTGTTGTCCATTTTTGAAGAGGGAGAGGAACCTCCATGTTGGAGACAAACAGAGCAGAACAGGAAGTACATATTGCTCCAGGCATGCAGGCTCACTTAAACATGCACAATCACTCAAACAATAAGCATGCACGAAAAACCAAAAAAATCAACATTGGGGTTGAATCATTTTTTAAAGATTTTGGTATCCCTAAAAGGTAAACACTTAATCTGACAATTTTGGTGGCAAGAGTGTTATGGAATCGTCTCTTGCAGACATATTTCTACCCAGTTCAGATGTGATGACATCACCTATGACATAACCTTCATGTCCAATTTCCCCTTCATTCTGCTAAACTCCATGCGTTATGACATTCTAACTCCTGAATTAAACGTGTTTTAAATCAGGATGCTAAAGATGCAGTTATGCTATTTATAACATCCATTTGGGAAAGTAATTTTAAACTGACTTGCCAATGCAAAATGTATGTGTGGTCAACAACAAACCCTGTCTCCTTGTTCTTTACACTGAGAGGAGTGGCCATCTCTAAAGGCCCTTTTTAGAATAAAACAATTAATTTAGAAATAGACTTCCTGTCTTTGTATACATCTCTGTTTCTATCATTCTTTTTGCCCCCTCTCTTTCTCTCTCTCTATCTCTTTCTCTGTCTTTCTCACTGTTTCTGTGTTTCAAACAGAATATTGAGCTATTTATTGAGAATAGGAAGTGGAGATCTGTCACTTAGCCACCGATCAGCAGGAGAGGATGACGCTCACCTCACAGGGTCTCGTACTCTGTGAGTACTGGCTCTCTGGTTTTATATATTATTTTAATGTGTTTAAACCTTGTCGGACAGAGGCGAGATCCTAGATTGTTGTTTCATTTTTCAGACACTATGATGAAGTCTGTAGTCTTGGGGACGTGCATACACTTGTCATGTGGTTGTTATAAGGCATAGTCATTAATGTTACTTTCACTAGACACAATCTAGTTGTGACTCCTTACATGCCTATTGCCTTTTCTGAACAGCTGAGAGAGAGGCCCTAGTTGAGGAAACTGTCAACTCTGATGTGAATTATACAGCTGCCCCATGAAGAAACAGTATGTAACCTTTTAACCTCCCCTGACTAGTACAAGGTTCAATGCAACAGTTCATCTCCAAGCATTCATCTGGAAGTCTGCATGGCTCAATTGTGTACAACCACTGTATACAGCCTCTTGATTTTACTGGACATATTGGTTATCAGCAAAGGCTGTTTCAAAGGAATGACCTATATGTCATTTGATGGAAGGACATTCACAAATGGTCTAGATGTGTATGTTTCAGACTCTTTGAAATGTGTGCAGTTACATAGAAAGTTAAACGGCATGTTTTGACACTGCAATTTCGTAAATTACCGCTTATCATATTGAAAAATTGAACTGGAGCTGCAATCAAGCTTGCAAAAGAACCATTTCCCCTTTTCATTATAAAGTCCTGCTTGCACTAGTTTTCTGCTTCAGTGTATTTTATAGTAAAAAAATACTAAAGGCACTGCTTTATTCATGTTATAACTTTTGTTTAAAGCCGGGCTCAACTCTCGATAAGACTAGCAAAATGGCTAATGGGCCTGAAGAAATATAATCTGTGACGCTTGTCAACAATTTGTGTTGCTGCACGGGTTTGTTGAGTCTTTGCTCTTAATGATTTTGTTGTAGATTTTTGAAAAGGGAAAGGAACCTCCATGTTGGATATGAACGGAGCAGAACAGGAAGTACACATTGCTCCAGGCATCAGGCTCACTTAAACAAACAAAAAGTATGCACGTAAAAACTTTTGATGGTTGAAGCTGTTTTGTACATGACCCCATTTTTTTTGCAGTATTGTGAGGTTAAATCCTCTTCGCTCCAATAATTATGAAATATGTGGATAGATGTTCTGAAATTCATGTTTTCATTGCATGTATTTTTTTATGTTTTTTTTAAAATATTTTTTGTGTATTAAAGTGTATATGATTTGACCTTCTATATTTTTAATAGAATACTGTGTCCTGTACTCACTATTTGAATATTATTTTCTGTTCTTTGAGTCTGTGACCTTGTTTCTGTTCTCAAGCAAAGCTCTTTATTGTATTCCTTGGTCTTGATCTTTGTTGATTTCTAGTATCCAATGTCTGTTTCAAAAGCAACACACATGGTTTGGATCATCACCTCCATTTAACCTTCTTCAGCCTTCCCCTTAATAGATTATTCCCCCACAGTATCAATAAGGATGAGGATGGTTATGATGATGATACAAATATATAATTGTAATTACTTAGGGTTGGGAGCAGGTGTATAAGGACACTTGCACTGTGTGTGCCAGTTAACTGCCAGCATCGTTCTCTAGGAACCACCCACGCACATCACTTTCAAATGATCTATCATGTTGGATTATCCATATGCATCCACAGACAGTAAACTAACCGACAAACTATTTAGCTTACATTTTAGCAGACAAAAGTACCTTTTTGTGTCTAAAATGTTTCTGATTACTAATCTTTATGTCCACTTCACCAGCCTCCTTTTCCTCTTCTTCATTCTCTTTCATTTCATATCAACCCTCCAATTGGATTATACCTTCTTCAACCTACATAACTCAAATACGTTAAAACTGTGTCCCTGAGATTGTGGCATATGGTGACATAATTTGCGATTTTGCATAATTGTACATATTTGTATCACAGAAAGGGGAAGTTCGACTGTCACAATTACTCCACTGAGGCCACACTGACACAATATTTCCTCCCTTGGTTACTAGATATATCTCTGGTGCCCAGTTTCAATTTATATGTGTTGTTAGTTCTGTTACCTAAATGCTGATACTGACAAACAAGTGGTATTCCAACAGTGTGTATTGTCTATTCAGTTAAAAATCTATAAATGTTTTGTTTTAGTGTAGCCTTCTTTTCAGCAGTTAATGTAATTTTACATATAAGTGCTGAGACTCAAATAGACTGCTCTTCTTACTCCGTAGCCAAGCTGCCTCATGTAATTGGCTTATAGGCTGTCAAAGATGGCTCTTGTGCCTGCCAGAGCTGTCCCTGGTTCTGAAATCTAGGAGCACAGGTCTTCGTACCTACCAGAGGTGTCCCTGGTGCTGAAGCTTGGGATAAGATGGCCACAGGAGACATGACAGATATTCAAACACTTTTAAATAAGGCTTATGTGCCTGCCAGAGCTGTCCCTGGTGCTGAAACATTGACTTTTGGATAAGAGTCAGAGTTGTTTGGCCCTAGTATTGGCCCCGGTATCACACTATAAACGTTATTTTGGGTGTTGGACATGCTGGAGATAAATCCTGTTTTGGTGTCAATATGCAGGTATGGTCACAGTTTTGCAAACTCTTTGTATTGACGTTAAAGAATAAATCGCTTTTGGAAGTTTTACTACGTAATTGTATACCATTGTGTGGGCCTCATCTGAGCTTTTCCAGTAACACAAAACACAATCGTATAGATAGACAGGAAGTGATGGTGATGATGGTTTTGACACGTTATGTTTAAATAAACATCATATTGAACAACCAGTAGGTGTCCTTGGTTATTCTACTGTTGTCAGGACCACGGACAAGGACTGGGTGCCTCCTCTGTTCCCTGACGGCATTCAGCACCATGGACACGTCCCGGGAACGTCCACTCTCCCTCACCTCGCCTAATATTGTGTCATTGTTTGCACTTGTGTTTCTTTGTCATTAATTGTTCTGTGGTTCCTATTTAAGTCCCTGCTTTTGTCCATTGCTTTGTCCAACATTGCAAACTTCATGCATTATGTGCCATCCATCCATCCATCCATCCATTTTCCATCCGGGGCCGGGTTGCAGTGGCAGCAGGCTAAGAAATGTAGTCCTGACATCCCTATCCCCAGCAACGCTTTCCAGCTCCTCCTGGAGGATCCCGAGACTAACCAGGCCAGATGAGATATATAATCTCTCCAGTGTGTTCTGGGTCTACCCCGGGGTCTCCTACCAGTAGGGCGTGCCCGGAAAACCTCCAAAGGGAGGCCCCCAGAAGGCATCCTAATCCAATGCCCGAACCACCTCATCTGGTTCCTTTCGACGCGAAGGAGCAGCGGCTCTACTCCGAGCTCCCTCAGGATGACCAAGCTCTTTCAGACGCTTGTTCTCCCAACCTCATTCTTTCGGTCACTACCCAAAGCTCATGACCATAGGTGAGGGTTGGAACGTAGGCCGACTGGTAAATCGCGAGCTTCGCCTTTCGGCTCAGCTCCTTCTTCACCATGACGGCCCGGTAGAACGCCCGCATTACTGCTGATGCTGCACCAATCCACTTGTCAATCTCACGCTCCATTTTTCCCTTACCCGTGAACACGATTCCGAGATATTTGAACTTCCTCGCTTGGGGCAGCAACTCATTCCAAACCTGGAGAGAGCACTCCACCGTTTTCCGGCAGAGAACCATGGCCTCAGACTTGGAGGTGCTGACTCTCATCCCGACCGCTTCACACTCAGCTGCAAACCGCTCCAGTGCATGCTGAAGGTCACAGTCTGAAGAAGCCAACAGAACCACATCATCTGCAAAGAGCAGAGAAGCAATTCTGAGGTCCCCAAACTGGACACACTCCTCCCCCCGGCTACGCCTTGAGATTCTATCCATGAAAATCACAAACAGAACCGGTGACAAGGGGCAGCCCTGGCGGAGTCCAACATCCACTGAAAACATAATTGACTTTGTGCCGAGTATCCGGAGACAACTCTCACTTCGGTCATATAGGGACCATATGGCTCATAGCAACGGCCCCAGTACCCCATACTCCCAATGCCCCAACGGCATTTTGTGCCGTTGCCTTGAGTGCCCAGTAAAAGTGCTACCAGCCTTCTTGTTGAGCTGTGTTGTTTCAAAGCAGTTTTTTGTTTCCCAAGCTTCCTTTTTTCCTGTTATCCTAGTAGTGTTTTTGTTAGTCTGCATTTGGGTAAATCCCTAGTTGCTGGTGCATGACAACTGTAACCAGAATGTAACAATGTGCGGACCACTGCTGGTTACACAGATAACTATGACATAAAAGATTTATTATTTTGTGTTATTACCAGGGAACCATTCATGAGGGACTCGGAGTAGAGCCGCTGCTTCTTTGCGTAGAAAGGAGCCAGTTGAGATGGTTCGGGCATCTGGTAAGGATGCCACCTGGCCGCCTCCCTAGGGAGGTGTTCCAGGCAAGTCCAGCTGGGCGGAGGCCGCGGGGCCGACCTAGGACCAGGTGGAGGGATTATATCTCCAGACTGGCCTGGGAACGTCTTGGAATCCCCCAGTCAGAGCTGGTTAATGTGGCCTGGGAAAGGGAAGTTTGGGATGCCCTGCTGGAACTGCTACCTCCGCGACCCGACCCCGGACAAGATGAAGATGATGATGATGATGATGATGACCAGGGTACCTGGTATTTGACTAGACCAGCTTCTTTTTAACATAATTTTGACTTCCAGGTTTCACAGATTTTGCAAAAAGAAATCTATGTAGCCTACTCCAGAAGGGGGCAGTCTAACACCGTTGGTTTAAAACCCAAAGCCTTCCCTTAACTGGTCAATATTACACTGATGCCTGACATGACATATTCAATTACTTCAAATCAAATATGGCCACTCTGAATTTGAACACCATTATAAAAATTGGATTGTTGTTTTTGGGACGCTGAAGATGTTTTCTGCTGTGGTATGAGATAGTGACCCTTGCTTATGTGGTGAATTGAGTTTATAGCCAAGAGAGCAATTGATGGGCGGACTTTGCAGATGGGGAACGCCAGGGTGTAATTGGGGCGATGTGAGAAACCGATAAAAGGAGGGGTACGAAGAGTTGGGGAGATTGTGGCGAACGAGCAAAGCCACGGAGGAGCGCAACGAGATGAGTGCGGAGCCACAGACTGGAGTGACGAGACGAGTGTGGATTCAGAGACTGGCGCAACGAGACGAGGGCGGAGCCAGAGACTGCAACTGTAACTGCGCCGACTGGGGAAGCACTCGTTGCCTTTTGGACTGTGCTTTTGGGTGGGGCTCTGGGCCGGACAAAAATATTTGGCAAGGGGGGTGTTATAAATTGAAGGGTCAGATTCAGCCGAAGACGGAGCGTAGGCAGGGTATTAGGAAGAGCTCTTTATTAGAAGTGTAGTAATTATTTATGTGTCCGTAATAATAAAGCAGATTTCATACCTTTGTACTTTGGTGTCTGCGTTGATCTGTTCACCTCTCACTTGTCCATTAGAAGTGCGGGCCATTACAATACTCATCATGTTCTGACTACTACTTTGTTTAGACGCAAACTGTATTCACACAATTTAATATACAATATAAAACATAGAAACATCATACTGTGTCAAAGTGGACACATTCTGTGAACAGAGTGATATAAGCTCACAGACCACAGAGGTTCTGAGAGAACTGGTGTGACTGTGGGTTACCACTTAGTGGAGCGAGCAGCAGAAAAGACATGTACCCGAGCATCAGACATGCTACGTGCAGACAACAATATTAACATAACAGTTCAATCATCAATTGAATGATCATTTTAGTATCTCTAAAAAGGAAAACACTTTTTCTGAAAATGTCTGAATGAGAGAGTCCTGCAATTTAGACATACTACGTTCAAACGTCCCCACTAAAAGTAGGTCAAAGGTGATTCTGATCCTCAATGTGTATATAAAGGACACCATAACATCACCTGTGACCTAAACTAACCTTCATGTCCACTTTCCTTTTCTTTCTACATTACTTCCTTTAAATATTGCTTACCACCTCTCCTCCTCCCTTTCCTGCTTCTACAATTCAGCAAACTAAATGTCATTAGTTATAAGGTAATATAACCCCAGATAATGTTGTTAATCTAGTATGTCAACAAAGTAATATAGTGGTTATTTTGGACCAACAAAGTTTGAACTGATTCTTTAAATTTAAATAAATACATACTGTAATTGTTCCATATTCTTCCCACAAATTTTTTTATGTTTTATTGCATGGATGTTTACCTCTAACCAATTTATATCTGTTGACAAAAACAACATTCTCAAAATGAATATACAATATAAAAATAGTGTTAATTATACTTTGTTTAAGTGGATCTATTCTTTGAACAGTGTGAGATGAGATCACAGACCACAGAGGCCCTGAGAGAGAACTGATGTGACTGTGGTTTACCACTTAGTGCAGCGAGCAGCAGAAAAGCCGTGTACACTAGCACTTCCTCTGTCCCAGTTTAACTCTCCTTCTTCCTCTTCAGTGACCCCTAATAGTGGCCATCTATAAAATAAAGCTATTTTCCGATGGTTGAACAATACATACAGTAATACTGTAGTTGAATCATGCATTGGATAATTATTTTGGGTTTGCTACAAATGTAAACACTTTTTCTGTGGAGAGAAAATGCTGTGCACAGGCACTTCATCTGCTAGAATTTAACTGGTCTTTTAACACTTTAATATCCCCTGATACTGGTCATCAACTGTATACAACTTGGTCCACGGTTTGGATGATAGAACCATAAAAAAAATAATATAACATAACTGTTAGATCATCAGTTGGATAATTATTTTAGTATTCCAAAAAGGAAAACACTTTTTCCGACAGTCTGTAGGAAATACTTTTGTCTCATCCTACCGTTTAGACATACATTTACCCAGTTCAAATGTCCCCACTAAAAGTAGGTCAAAGGTGATTCTGATCCTCAATCTGTAAATAAAGGACACCATAACATCACCTGTGACCTAAACTAACCTTCATGTCCACTTTCCCTTTCTTTCAACTTTACTTCCTTTAAATATTCCTATCTCCCCTCTCCCCCTCCCTTTTCTACATTCCTACTTGATAATTATACTTTGTTTAAGTAAACATATTCTTTGAACAGTGTGAGATGAGCTCACAGACCCCAGAGGCTCTGAGAGAGAACTGATGTTACTGTGGTTTACCACTTAGTGGAGCGAGCAGCAGAGAAGCCATGTACACTGGCACTTCCTCTGTCCCAGTTTAACTCTCCTTCTACCTCTAGGGACTTCAGTAACTCCTAATAGTGGCCCTTTATAAAACACATGTCGTTTTTGAAGGTTGAAACATACAAAACAGTAACATTATAGTTGAATCATGAGTTGGATAATTATTTTAGTGAACCTAAAAAGGTAAACACTCACACATTCAGTGGAGTAAATATGTATGAGAATATAACATGGTTGGAAGAGAGGGTTTTAAGAATTTTAGCGTTCATACATACTTTTACCCCAGTTCAAATTCCACAGAAGGTCAAATGTGATAACATCACCAATGACATAACCTAACCTTCATGTCCACGTTTCTCTTCATTCTGCTTAACTTCCATTTCTAATTCATTTCTTCCCCATCTTCTTCCCTTTCTCTTACTCCCTCTATGAATGGCTCCCTTTCCCACTTCTTCAACCCATCAAACTCAACTCCATTAGAAATAGTAACACTAACTTCAGACCATGTGATAAATCCAGTAAGTCAGCAAAGTAAGAGCAGTGAGCATTGACCAAAATGGAACCTTTGTTTACTATGTTATTTAATGTGGTCCAAAAGTAAACAAGTCAGCATTCTAACTTCGTTAAATCATTTGATTTTCATAAATGTTGTGTCATTACTGCATGGTAGATTATGAATATGACTATGTTTTGTCACTGAAGGCCTTCTGAACAAAAGCACTTGCAGGAGTATAAGTCTGCAGAAAAAGTTAATGAAATCAAAAAATGTTGTGCTCAAAATGATTTAGGCTATCTCTCTCACTCTCTCTCTCTCTCTCGCTCTCTCTCTCTCTCTCTCTCTCTCTCTCTCTCTCTCTCTCTCTCTCTCTCTCTCTCTCTCTCTCTCTCCAGCTCTCTAATCGATGCTTTTGTTGTCCGTTTTATGAAGGCAATACATTGTCATTCTCATTATACAGTAGTAGCCTGTAGTCAAGAATTTGTTCGTTCCTTGTCTCTCTCTCTCTCTCTCTCTCTCTCTCTTTCTCTCTCTCTCTCTCTCTCTCTCTCTCTCTCTCTCTCTCTCTCTCTCTTTCTCTCTGTCTAACTGTTTCCGTGTTTCAAACAACAGAATATTGAGCTATTGAGAATAGGAAGTGGAGGTCTGTCACTCAGCCACTGATCAGTAGGAGAGGATGGCGCTCACCTCGCTGGGTCTCCTACTGTGTGAGTACTGGCTCTCTGGTTTTATATCTTATCTTTACATGTAAGAACCTTGTAGGACAGAGGAGAGATGCTGTGTTTTTAAGCTTATTAGACAGTTCTTTAACAAATATGTTCACATATTGTATGTTCCATCTGTTTGCATTCAATCAGCTAGACCTTATGCTGTTTTGATCCTGCAACCCAACTGGACCCATATATACATTGGAGAGACAGTAACTCTCAGGTGTGAAATAAAGGGAACAGACTTCACTAACTGGGAATACACCTGGTATAAGACCGGCACAAATCTTGAGCCCCTCACGACAACAGAGTCTGAGTAGAAGTTCAAACCTATCAGAAATGAAAAAAGTGCTGGATTCACCTGTAAAGGTGTACGTGACTTGGGTCACTCTGAGACCAGTGAACCTTTAAGACTGACTGTCTCTGGTAAGTATGTCTACTATGTAGGACTAGTGATGGTTATCAACTAATGTGGAAGAATATATAACCATTTATTGCAGGGTTGGAGTGGTCAGGAATTTAAATTGAATTGAATTTTGTGTCGTGAGTATCAATTGCTTTGTATTCTATTGTACTTTGATGATGTAGTTTGTGTACTGGCGTTGGATGATTGCAGGAGGGGCTGCAGGGGAAGCAGATTTCACCTACTCTCTATATATATATGATTCTATATTTACAAATGTTGTCTATCTCATATTGATGTCATACTAAAGGACATAAGTATATATATTTAGTGATTTTCATAAATATAAATATATATATAGATATATGTTAATGCTATATATATACTGAATGTACTCTTAGTATACATAAATATAAATATATATATAGATATATACAGATATTGATATGCTTTTCAACGTTTTATATATACTGAATGTACTCCTATATATATGTATGAGTATATTCAGTATATATGAAACGTGTTCATTTCCAAGCTCACCCTGGACAGATTAAAAGGACGTAGATCATTATCAAGTTGCTCATGGCTCTGGTTCTATCAGTAACAGACAATAACCTCTCATGTGGATGTTATATCTCAACACACAGAATCCTCAACCCCTGCCGAGGCTGATTGTGTGTATGCAGATGTGAAGCCGGGCTCATCCATGGGTAAGACTCAACATTAAAGCTCTAACGAGACTGACGTCCAAACCAACTAGCTCTTGTGCCTGTCAACTGTTTGTGTTGCTGTTTGTTGAGTTGTTACTCTTTATGGTTTTGTTGTAGAGTCTTGAGGGCAGAGCGAAAGGATCCTCCATGTTGGAGACGAACGGAGCAGAACAGGAAGTACAAATGACTCCAGGCGCGCAGGCTCACTTGAACATGCACAATCACACAAACAATTAGTATTCGCTTACTTAAAAAAACACAGACAAAAAAAGCTTTTGCAATGCGTGTATTGTTATGACTTCCATATCCCATAGAAAAGTATGCCTTGCATAATGACTGAACACGACTTTTATAAACAAAAACAATGTAAATAGCAAATCCATTCAGTCAATATGCACTTGAACTATTCCCTCTTTACTGCAATTGACCACGCCATTTATGCTGTTATCATAAACAATAACACACCCAAACACATACGCACACATTTATACATGCACTCAAAACATATACCTAATGCCTATGCATATGCCTAATTGATTTGCATTTGCATCATTTGCTAAATGATGTATAGATTTTTTTTCATTCATTTATTGATATACAGTATTAGTAGCTACATGGTTACAATATTATACTATTATTTGCAACCAGGCAACATTTAACTTCTAAGCCAAGTTGACAAATTGTTTTTCTGTTTTCATACATGAGATGCTTTAAATTTGGCTATTTTTACTCTTTTAACTGAATAAATGAAATACTCTTTGAAGAACATGCAGACTGGAATGTGTTTTCAATATTTAGCATAGAACTAAAACATTTATTTTATGTACATTTATTCATTTTCATCATGCAGACACGTATGTCGAGTGTTGTCTGATGTGATGTGATTTATTACCCCACAAGCATTGATTACAAAAACAAACACACCAGTAGATGGTGCTGTGCTGCTTTGCTCTATTGTTGACATTTCTACAGCGTAATAGTGGACCAACACGCTGACTGCCTTTTAATTCTTACTTTTCCTAAACTACTATGGCCCAACAACTGCGAATAAATACTACAGGAAAGCGCTTGTATTAAAAAAAAAAAAAAAAGTATTTTGACCACTGCCATATAAAAACTAGTTCCATCAACATTGAAACAGACTTATCAGAAAACTAACTCTTATTGGCATTTTTAATAATTATTATTAGTGTTTTCTGTAGATTTAAAAAGAATTCTTGAGATTTTAGAAAACGTTTTCCAGTGAAGTGCGTTCCTGAACATACCCCTCCCAGTTCTGCTCTAGTCAAGTCCCTTTCCTGTATGTCAGACTAACTGACCAATAGGCCGAGTAGGTTGACAGTTGCTGACCTAAGCTGGGCCTGCGTCACTTCTCCATTTCAAAAACAAAGCTAAAGACATACGGACAGAAACGCACCCATACAAACACAGAATTCAGGAGGCAGTGTTTGGAACAACATTGAAATGGGAGTGTGGACTGTTTGGTTTAGAGTGAGATAAAAAATACGAAGCTCACTATGATATTCTGATGTGAAGTTGCAACACGACCACAGATGCGCTCACGTAAGAGGAAAACTCTGAGGATGCGGTGCGTAAAAAAAATGCACAAAGTGAGACATCCTGCTTAATAAGAACAGAGAAAATGTGTGTTGCTAGTGTTACGTTCCCCGGGAATGTATGTTCGTGCTTGTTGTGGTTTTCCTCTCTGTGTATGAGTGTATCTGTGTTGCTCTTCTATCCTCTGATACCAGGTGTGTGGTTTCCCTTGTGGGTGTGTCCTCTCGCCCGATGTCCATCCTCCTGGTTACAACCCCTCCAATCCCCTGGCCAACGGTAACCATAAATCGACTGCCGCGGACACGACGTGAGAAACCGGATCATTGGCCTGGCGACAACATAGCCAAACAGTTTAGCCTCCGTTGAGGAACTTTCTGTTCAGTGGGTTTCCGTTTGTTTCGCCTGTCTAACCTCGAACGTAACATTAGTCATTCGAGCTCAAACAATCGAGCAATTTGTTCTCTAACCTTGTCGAATATCTGCTCTACTTCACTGTATCCTGTTCTATACAGTTATTTATCTGAAATAAGACAATATCTTCTAAGGCCAATATGAATATTATTAAGGCTGCAAATAATATGTTGAATAACGGTGATGAGTGTTGACTGTAGCTCACAGAATTTGGCTTTATTTTAAACATGACATTTGCGTCAAGTCATTCTGAAACAATGTTTTCATTTTTAGTAGGACAGCAACATTGGTTAGTTCCCAGATGATTCACGATACTCAGAGTGGTTGTTATTTTGAATTATTCTCTTTGTGGTTGCTGGGCTTATCTGCTGCACTGACAGACAGCCAGAGTCAAAAGTGAAAAAAACACGGTAAACAATAAACACGGGTGCTTAATAGTCGACGGGTTTACTTTAAAGAAATGGCCTTTCCTACTCTGTTGTACCTGAACGCTGCCCACACAGTTATGTCCAGGGTTTGAGACACGCTCCACGTTGACCTGCACACCGCTTTTTTGAGTGACGATGGCATTTCTTCGCTTGTTGTCTGTGGTTGGCTTGGTTGACAGCAAACAGTTCCCAGCCAGTTCTATGGAAGATAAAGGTCTCAGCATCACAGGGGTCTTTACCGACACAGACGTTGTGGTTTTTTTCACCCAGTGGAACCAAAGTGATTTCAAGGTAACTCCCTATCACCACAGTCAAGCCACATCCTGTTTGACAAACTAGTTGTCTACCACACATGTGTTATAAATACAGACTGTAACCAGGGTGATTCTGGACGGCAAAGATTGTTCAGTATTAAGTGTACCGTTTATTACGGCCTAAATGAAATGCAGAAAAGATATGGTCACAGTAGCCGCCCTCATAAATGATGCCTTTTCATTCTCTCATTCTATTCTGTAAAGGAACTGATTGACGTGTGCATTGGCCCTCAGTGATCCTAAAGGTTAAGAGGAGGTCATGAATGTATCTTAATAAAGACCCTGGAGACTCAGTTACTCTGACCTGTGAGGTTGAAGTCTCCTCTACAGACTGGAGGTTCTGGTGCAGGACTGTTCCCTACAAGGCAGAGCTTCCTTCTCTATCAGACCAGTCCTACTCTGTAGAGCCCCTACTGGACAGCATGTAGAAATGTAGTACATCCTATTCACCAGAGCATACTAAATGTATATAGTACCATTATTATACTTCAAGTATACCACTGTATAAGTACAGCAGTCTAAGGACATCCCCTCAAAGTGAATATTTGTTGATGACTTCGAGTAAAGAAAAAGAAGAAACCAACAGAGATGACATCTTTTCCCTTCTTTATTTCAATGTCTTCTACGGTGCTGCTTGTGTGTTGCAGTCACATCAGCAACATGGGAGTTGGAGTCCATTGGAGTGACAGTAGCTGTAACAGCAGCAGAAGCACCAAGCATGGCCCCGTAAACAGCTCAGACTGGAAGCTCAATATGAACATGTACCTCTTTGTTTCATTACAACGCGTTCTCAGGTGATCTTCTATCGCAGATGTCTTGGCTGTTAAATGATGACAAGGATTCTCAGAACTTACTTTTTCGCTTTTCTTTATCAATTAGGTAATGTACAATGTAGCACAAAAAAAAAATCACCGTTAAAAATCATTTCCTGCCTGACAGGATTTTTTAATAAATAAAACCACTAAGGCAACAGCAACTTTAGCGAATCTAGTTATTGTGTTGTGCAGTTGTCCCTTTGGAAACCATAACTCGATTACAATATGCAGACTACAGTCCAGAAAAGACAGAAAGAGAGAAAGACAGAGATGGGAGAGAATGTGAATGGAATCAAAACATATGCTCAGGATTATTTAGGTTATCACACATTCACACACAGGTAATGTGTACAGCTTTCTGTGGTCTCCTCATAGCATATCAGGGTCACATTTTAAATACAGTTTCGTGTACACACAAAAACACACACACACACACACACACACACACAGAGAGGTAATGTGTACAGCTTTCTGTGGTCTCCTCATAGCATATCAGGGTCACATTTTAAATACAGTTGTGTACAACAGTAAACCTAGCAAAATGTAACATTCCATAAACAAGTAAATTAAACGTCACAGATTTTCGCGTCATTTATTTTTTTATTTGTTCAACAATGACAAACAGTGAAGAAGACAAAAGACAACGCATTATAACTGAGCTACAAATGTTCAAAAATGAATGATACAGAGAAAGATAAACAATTTACGGCATTCTGTTATTTATTCTGGGAATTCTACACTTTGAGTAAAGATTTAAGGTGATATATTTAGAGAGCAGGGGAAGAAAAAAACATTGGCCTCAGTGTGAAAATAGGGCAGGTTAGACGACGTGTATTCAAAATGTTTCATGGTGTTTTTCTCTCTTCCTTAATTGCTAACGTTCCCTTCCCATCACAACTTCTATCAGACATACTGATAGATATAATATATTGTTCACAT
This sequence comes from Galaxias olidus, assembly GCA_026901105.3. NCBI lineage: Eukaryota > Metazoa > Chordata > Actinopteri > Galaxiiformes > Galaxiidae > Galaxias > Galaxias olidus. Next base: position 437,234 of record JAPMUY010006608.1, read on the forward strand.
ATTTTAGCTAGCTCCCTATTGATTCATGAATGAAAAAATATACTCTACTGTCATTGCATTGCATTACATGTAGATAGTTCTAAGGGATCTGTAGATCATGATGGGTCCACTAGAGCTTTTGCAGCTCTGCAGTGTCACCATCATAGTTAAGACAAATCCCAGCATAGACGGGCTGTGTGAACGTAGTCTGAAATCTGTGGAGGAGGGTCATTGTGTCAGAGACACTGTAGAAGGACAGCCTACCTGCCTTGTGATCCAGGTACACTCCTACTCTGGAGGACTGAGGGCCTGATACTTTAGTCTCAACATTATTGTGTTTGAAACAGTAACCACCAATAGAGCACTCTAAACTCCAGGACTTGTTGTTGCATCCAAAGAAAGAATCATTGCCTGTTCTCCTGATGTCTTTATATGAGACTGCTATATAAACCTGAATACCACTCCACTCCACTTCCCAGTAACATAGTCCAGACAGAGCCTCTCCACAAAGCACCTGACACCAGTAGGTAAACCTGTCTGGATGATCAGGATATGGTTGGACTTCATCTGTAAATGAAACCTTCCTGTTCCCTTCTGACAGGGAAAGTTCAGTGTTTACTGTGTTCAGGTCCAGAGTGAGAGGACAGGAATCTGGAGTAGAACAGAGTAGACACCAGTTCAAACACATCTGATCACATCTTCATAAATACGTGTCCTTGTTGCTTTGTTATGTACAATTTATTATTGCTATTCAATCAGTTGTGTTATTGAGATCAATGGGTATAAATTTGAAGACAATTCCACTGATCTATAGGTATTAATAATAGGATAATTCTATAGATGAAATAAATAATGTCAGTTACTTACATTGTAAAAAACCATCCCGGGTGCTTGGCTCTGCTGGATTTAGAATGTCAACTCTAGAAACTGTAGAAAGAAACAAATAAGACCAATAAGTAATGTAAAGGTAAAGCATGTAAATATTATTATATTAATATGATACATTTGAAGTAATATTCTTCATCTCATCTGACCTATAGTTGAGATCGTGGACCATGTCTCCTTCAGGATGTGCTCTAGTTTCTCTCTCAGGTCAGACACAGCTTCACTCACATCTCTGAAGTATGGAAGAGGACGAACAACAATACTGGGTACGTCTGAAGATAAACTGAGACTGGAGAGAGACTGGAAACTCTGGAGAGGAGAAGTAACAGGAAAGAGGAATCAGAGAGAGACTTGGGAAAGACAAGAAACACAATGCATGATTTCAGTTCATTTAAATGGATTGTTTAAATACAATGTAATGTATTGGTTTAAAATTATACATGGTCATACTTTGTGTGATTTACCTGAAGAAAGTGAATATTGTCATCAGTGTGTGAGAGCTTCTCCAGCTCAGCGTCTCTCCTCCTCAGCTCAGCTATCTCCTGCTCCAGCTGCACCCGTAGTCCTTTAGCCTGACTCACTGCAGTCTTCTGCTGGTCTCTGATCAGCTCCTTTACCTCAGAGCGCTTTTTCTCAATGGAGAGGATCAGCTCAGTGAAGATCCTCTCACTGTCCTCCACTGCTGCCTTGGCAGAGTTCTGAGAAAACACAAACATTAGATTTGTTTACGGATTTCAAATATTTTAAATACTCCAATCATTGTTGGCATTGTTTGTTAGGAATAGGCAGACAATTGGAATATATTCTCATGAAAGTCATGTGAAATGAAGAGAAGTCTGTGGTTGGATTATAATTTAAACATTACATCCCCTCATATACTGAAGTCAAATGGGAAATATGATATATATGTATTATATATATGTATAGTTTTTTGTGAGAACGCAAACAGTTGATAAATGATCATAATAATGTCTCAATTAAAAACCTTGCTGTGGATGTTTTATAATAACATTACATCCTCACCTTGAGAGATTTCAGAGCCTGTCTGAGCTCCTTCAACTCCTTCTTTCTCTCCTGGACTTTCTGCTGGACTTCCTGACAAGTCACTCCAAGCTGCTTCTGTGATTACATTGTTCGAAGCAACTGTTTACATTGACTGTTATAAAGGCTTTATATTGACAGCAGTTACGGCACTGAATTCTAATTCAACGGATGTCTTAACAGACTGTAACCAATGCCAATACAAATGACCAGTAGAAAAGTGGGACTTTGATTGTGAAGTGGAACATGGTTCATGATAGTGAACTCATCAGCATGAAGAATGAGATAGGGAATAGGCATCAGACTATAAGGGATTAAGAAGTGTCATAAACGTCACTGTTGTTGGTTTTTTGGTGAAAGAAAATCCCCAATAAATTCAAATGAAAAAAAATAAATCTTCACTGATCTTTATGTAAGTACACTAAAAGTCTCACCGGTTTGTCAGTCCTCTCTGCTGCAGCTGAAACTGTATCATCGCCTTTATGTTCATCCATGGTACACAGATAACAGATACACTGCTTGTCTGTTCGACAGCAAACCTCCAACAGCTTGTCATGACCAGAGCACATCTTCTCCTGCAGCTGGGGCGTGGCTTTGACCAGCTTGTGCTTCTTCAACACAGGAACAGCATAGTGAGGCTGGAGGTGAGTCTCACAGTAAGACACCATACACACCAGACAAGACATGATGGCTTTGTGCTGACTGCTCCCAGTACAGAAATCACAGGCCACGTCTCCTGGTCCAACAGAGTCCTGAGCAGCAGAGGGAGAAGAAGCCTGCTGGCCTCCTGTCTTCTTCAGTTTCTCCACCACCTCAGCCAGCATGGTGTTCTTCCTCAGAGCAGGCCTTGGGCTGAAACTCTCTCTGCACTCAGGGCAGCTGTACACTCCCTTCTGGTCTTCCTGATCCGAGCAACGCTGGATACAACTGCTGCAGTAACGGTGTCCACAGGGGATAGTGACTGGTTCCTTTAGGAGGTCCAGGCAGATAGAACAGCAGAGCTGGTCCGGGTCAAGTAGAACTCCTTGCTGGGCCATTTTTACTGACGATCACTCTTACAGACAGACACACATGTTTAAGTTTTGTTTGCTCAGAACAGAGTTGGAGAAAGGGGGAGGTATTTCCTGATTGAGAAGGGGCGGGGCTATTAAAGAGAGGATTTTAGAAAATCTTGCGTAAGACAAGAAAAGATAAGTCAGAAACTGAAGGGCAAAATCAAATAAAGCAGGAATATTTTCACTGTTGGGACAGTTGAATGTTGTTTGTTTGTTTGTGTTTTTACGTTTTGTTCAGCTAAAAACTAAACTAAACTTAACTAAAAAGCACCACTTTAGTTTGACTTTTTAAGCCGAAATACAAAGTAATTTCTCATTAAACTTGATCTTTTAACTAATTCCAAGAATGTATATACAAGTTTTAACATTCAAAAAATCTTTTTATTCAAAGTTGAAAAAGTACTCTGGGTAATCTAGACATGAAAACGTGTCTAAGAGCAACACCTGGTGGTTATGATGTCATACTTTCTTTCTGTGTTTGATGCAATCTTACCAGTAGTGACAGTTTTTGTTAAAACACCTTTTTGCCATTCATCCATTCAGTCACACAGGGTGACATTTGTGTGTGGTCGTTGTTTTTAATCTGGAGACAACAATTGTTGGAAACTACAAACATTGCTGAGGTGTGATTTCCAGAGATGGCATGACATATTTGTGTGTGTGCGCATGTTGCAGTGAGGACACATACCTAGTGCCATTTGTTAGTATGCTGTTGTCCATCCAGACCCAAACTCCTTCCTGCTTTGCATCTGTGAGTCCAATCCTGTTGCCGAAATCAGCAGATCCAAATGTCTGCCTCAGGAACTCCTGAGCGAAGAACATGTCAAGCCAATGAGGCACAGACAGAATCAGCCATATTTCTTCACGCAGAACTCTTTGCAAATAAAACGTGTCACATCTTTTTACTGACAAGTCAAATACCTTTGCAAGGAGCGGGATGTAAAGGCGTCTAACTGCCCAGATGAAATGATTCATAGGAGAAACAGAGGGCACGACATGTTGAGTAGCAGCACATCCTCCAGACCAGCATGCAGCTATAAGGTAGATTGTGTCACACATCTCCTCACCTGTTCCCTCTCAGTCTCAATGATAACCAGGTGACCTCCATCAGAGATGCAGGCGTACTGACTCTGATCCAAGATCAGCTTGTCTGTAGAGAAGAAGAAACAGGATCCATTGTGGTGCTCCCAGCCATCAGGGCACCCTGTGTGTGTGTGTGTGTGTGTTTGTTAGAGGGAGTGATAGTGGGAAATGAAAAATACAATATTTTCATTTTTATGTGTAGATGCATTATTTAAACACACAGAACGTCATTGTCTTTTCAGATATTCCTACCTGTACACAACATGATGTTTCAATAATAATGTTGTCCCTAAATTTGACGTGGGCCGCATGCACGACCCTACAATGGTGTTACTGGAAAACTGACCTTAAACACTGAGTTTGGTCACGTTTGTCAGACATTCCTGTTGCTGGTTGGCCGTGTGGACTTTCTGCACTGTAAGCACATCCTGTTTACATCAGAAACAGCAGAAGTTGATGGTGGCAGAGATGCGCTCACAATCATATCAAAGTATTGCATTTCATTCATGTGAAGTACTTTGGGGTTTTCCCTGGTGGCTAACGTGTTATTTCAGCAAAGTTAACTCAAACTACACCAGCCTTTTTGAAAAATCTAAGCCCGCTTTGAGATAAAATATTAAATGGCAGGAAATGTGAAAACTCGATGCACTGACCCTCTTGCAAATACCGACAGGTCATCTGCAACTGCATTTTACCTATAGCTTTTACCTATAGAACAGATACGTGTATATCGAATTGATTAAGACATTTGATGACCACATTCAAGACATGCAAAAAAGATTGAGCCAAACCAACCATACAAAGACATTACAGTTTTTCACAATTGTTTACACACGTTTTCTGAATCTTTGGCTAATTTTCTCAAAACTCTGAACACAAAACCTCAAACACAAAATGCAAAACTCTACAAATCTCTACCAAAAGGAAACACTGCATTCAAAACTGTTTTATCAAAATGACACACACGCGGATCATATGAATGGATCTTTTTACCAACTGACAACCCACCGATGTGCTCAACACAAAACACTACTATCAATATCTTATCAGTAGGTTTATGCCTTTGGCATTTTCAGTGTTATACTATAGCCTGTTGTAAAATAAAATATTGTTACAGTAATGAATATCTACTAAAATATATATGAATAAACACACACAAAGGCAATACTGTAACAAAAACATTTTAATTTACATGTATTTCCAAAATGCAGTATTTTGGAACACTTGTGTTTTGTGTGTCACACTTTACATACACAACAGGAGACAACCAGGAACAACATTCAGTAAGATAAAGGGCTTTCTGTAAAAAAGATTAAAAAAAGCTCACCTGTGGCCTTTTCTACAGTGCCAAAGCTCTGATTTCTAAGTGACGAATTAAGCAACTAGTGTTTACACCCGTGAGGAGTGGGTGTTGCCAATTGGGAACTGCGTGTTGTGTTTTGCAAAAAGTCTGATTTAGAATTGAAAACTAAGTGTAAAGCAGAAATTGTTTTAGCAATTTTGCATACTTTGTTTAAGGATTTGGTACATGAGTTTCAGGTTTCAGTGATTGCATTTCAAGTTCCAATTTTAGTGTGTAATGTGAAAAACTGTAATAGTACTACTTTAATCAATGCTCTGGTCCAGACGTTCCAATAGTTGGTGCATTTTGTGGTGTCAGCTCTCTGAAGGGTTAAACTGAGTGGAGCGGTGTTACCTGTGACGTTGGCCAGGTCTCTGCTGAGCCGGGTCAGGTTAAGGCTCAGCTGGTCACTCTGCTCTGTAAAACAAAGTTTACATTGTATTTGTGATGCAAACACACACACACACACACACACACACACACACACACACACACACACACACACACACACACACACACACACACACACACACACACACGTCCTATCATCAACGCATTTTGACAACATGCCCCCGCACCTCTGATACTCTGAGTTTCCATTCACAGCCTGGTGTGGTTGGTCTGCAGTGAGAACAGTTCCACTTTGGTGTCTGGATCAAACCGATCATTTACAGAACACACAGAGAAAGGACAATTGTCTCAGTGAGCTGTGAGGTGGAGGGGGACTCCACTAAGTGGAGGTTGAGACGCAGCACTGATGACAAGGCCCCGTCGCAGTGCCCTCTCTCCTGGTGGATGGAGTCTGAGGAGCAGTGCAGACGACAAGGCCCCATTGGAGTGTCCCTCTCCTAGTGGATGGAGTCTGAGGAGCAGTGCAGACGACAAGGCCCCGTTGGAGTGCCTCCTCTCCTGGTGGATGGAGTCTGAGGAGCAGTGCAGACGACAAGGCCCCATTGGAGTGTCCCTCTCCTAGTGGATGGAGTCTGAGGAGCAGTGCAGACGACAAGGCCCCGTTGGAGTGTCCCTCTCCTGGTGGATGGGTCTGAGGAGCAGTGCAGACGACAAGGCCCCGTTGGAGTGTCCCTCTCCTAGTGGATGGAGTCTGAGGAGCAGTGCAGACAACAAGGCCCCATTGGAGTGCCTCCTCTCCTGGTGGATGGGGTCTGAGGAGCAGTGCAGACGACAGGCCCCGTTGGAGTGCCTCCTCTCCAGGTGGAAAACGTCGGCGCTCACGTGTCAAAGCTGAACCCACACCGCCGCTGACACTGTGGTGCACTGGTGTGAGTCTGGATCCGGGGAGAACAGTCACCCGGGGAGAACAGTCACGCCGTCAACATCACCTGGACCCGTACGTGAAGTTACAATCCCTTCCCATTCACAACCTTCTCTTGAGATCGACGGGGACATTGTAGAGATGATCATTTACATGATCCGCCACCATGCAATGATTATCCTTTCTCCTATTTGTCTTGTACAGCTAATCAGGTGATGTTGGAGAGCCCTCTCAATCCTGTGACGGAGGGAGACAGAGTGACACTCCGCAATGAGCAGAGTAGTCACAGCCCTTATACAATGGACGGGTTCACCAAAGATGGCCTTCTAGTTGTGCCTTCCTGGACCAAAGGAGGAATCATCATTCCTTCTGTATCAAAGTCTGACCAGGGCCTCTACAAGTGCAGATACCCCATGGTTGGACATTCACCAGGGAGCTGGCTGATGGTGAAAGGTAGTACATCCTATTCACCAGAACATACTATATGTATATAGTTCCATCATTATACTACAGTTATACCACTGGGCAAGTAAAGCAGTCTAAGGACATCAACACAAGGTTAATGTTTGTTGATGACTGAGTAAAAAAAAGAAGAAAGCAACAGAGATGATGACATCTTCTCACTTCTTTATTTCAATGTCTTCTACGGTGCTGCTTGTGTGTTGCAGCTAAATCAGAAACATGGCAGTTGGAGTCCATTGGAGTGACAGTAGCGGTAACAGCAGCAGCAGCACCAAGCATGGCCCCGTAAACAGCTCAGACTGGGAGCTCAATATGAATATGTACCTCTTTGTTTCATTACGTGTTCTCAGGTGATCTACTATCTCAGATGTCTCGTTTGTTACATTATGACAAGGATTTGCAGAACTGTTACCTTTTCACTTTTCTTTATCAGTTATAATGTACAATGTAGCAAAAAAGTAAAATAAAAAAATGTATAAAATAAAATAATTCACCGTAAACGTAATTTCCTGTCTGGCATGTAATGCGTTACCTTATGATTTTTATAAAAAAACAAAAAACTAAGGCAATGGCAGCCAAGTTAAGTTATTGTGTTGTGTTGTTCCCTTGGAAAGGATCACTCAATTACAATATGCAGAATACAGTGCAGACAAGGCAGAAAGAGAAAGAGACTGAGATGGGAGAAAAAGTAAACGCAATCAAAAAATGTTGTGCTCAAAATGATTTAGTGTCTCTCTCTCTCTCTCTCTCTCTCTCTCAACCACCCTAAGTTTTCCTTCTTATTGTTTCTTGCTACATTTATAAACCACAGTTCCAAACAGAAGTGTGTCTCTCTTCCTGTCCCTTCACAATACTTACTGAATGTGTCTACAGTGATCTAACTGGTTCAGCACAGGTTCAGAACAGTCCTCATTTAGGTGGAGACTCAGTGACTCTGACCTGTGAGGTTGAAGTCTCCTCTACAGACTGGAGGTTCTACTGGTACAGGACTGTTCCCTACATGGCAGAGCTTCCTTCTCTAGCATTCAAGTCCTACTCTGAAGAGCCCCTACTGGACAGTGACCATGGGACTGGAGAGAACTCCTACATCCTACATGGTGCTACACAGACTGCAGGATACGTGTGTAGAGCTGGGAGAGGACAACCAGTCTATCACTCTTACTATAGTGAACGTCAGTTTCTCTGGTCTGGAGGTAAGTCTATGGATATACACTGTAGATGTGTAAAGGGATTTTATTTTTCTTATGATGTTTCTTGTTGTTCCAGATCAACATCTCTCAGTGTCTCTCACTGTAAATACAAACAGAACCCAACACTTCACATCTGAGTCTGTCTCTTTGAGCTGTGAGGGGAACTCCACTGGATGGAGAGTCATGAGCAACACAACATATTTTTCTCCCTGTTCGAACTGGGAGTCAATGACAGGATCCACATGCAGTCTGGACAAGCTACACACAGGACGGAGTGGAGTGTACTGGTGTGAGGCTGGATCTGGCAAGTACAGCAATGCTGTCAACATCACTGTGACCCGTACATTGAGTTACTTTACCCACATTTGTTAATGTTGAACCGGAGTTGAAAAAAACTGCACATACTCCTTGACTAATCAGAGGTGATTGTTTTTACTTGTTTCTTATTGTTTCACAGTTAGTCATGTGATCCTGGAGAGTCCTGTCCATCCAGTGACTGAGGGAGACTGTGTCTCCGCTGCAAACACAGGAACCCCTCTCCTAACTTTAAGGCTGACTTCTAAAAAGATGGAGGACTCATTCAGAATGGAACCAGTGGACAGATGACCATCCATGCTATATACAATGGGGGAAATAAGTATTGAACACATCAATATTTTGTCCAGTAAATGTATTTCCAATGAGCCTATTCAAGTGAAATTTGCACCAGACGTTGGTATTAACTCAAACAATCCAGAAAAAAATCTGAAGATTAAAGTCCATATGTAAATAAAGTTATGTGTAATAAAGTGGAATGAAACAGGAAAAAAGTATTGAACACGCTCACTAAAATGAATTCAATACTTAGTGGAGAAGCCTTTGTTTGTAATGACAGCTTCAAGGCGCTTTCTGTATGAAGTAACTAATCTCCCGCAGTATTCAGGTGTGATTTTGGCCCATTCCTCTACACAGATTGTCTTTAAATCTTGAAGATTGCTGGGGGCCCTCTTGTGAATCTGGATCTTCAGATGCTTCCACAAATGTTCAATTGGGTTTAAATCAGGTGATTGACTGGGCCATTCCAACAAGCTGATTTTCTTTCTCTGAAACCAATTGAGAGTTTCCTTTGCTGTATGGTTTGGATCGTTGTCCTGCTGGAAGGTCCACCCACGTCTCATCCTCAGCATCCTGGTGGATGGCAGCAGGTTCATCTCAAGAATCTCTGTACATGGCTCCATTCATTGTTCCTTCAATGATATGAAGTCTGCCAGTACCACGAGAGAAACAGCCCCACACCATGATACTTCCACCTCCAAACTTCACTGTTGGTATAGTGTTATTCGGGTGATGTGCAGTGCCATTTCTCCTCCAAACATGGTGTGTTGTGTGACAGCCAAAAAGTTCAATTTTGGTCTCATCTGACCAAAGTACATGCTCCCATTTGTTCATTGGCTTGTCCAAATGTTGTTTGGCAAACCTTAAATGACCTTTAACATGTCTTTTTTTCAGTAGTGGAGTCTTGCGGGCTGAGCGTGCACAGAGGCCATGGCGGTGGAGTGCATTGCCTACTGTCCTTTCTGTCACAGTTGTACCTGCTGCCTCCAAGTCTTTCTGGAGCTCTTTCCTAGTGGTCCTTGGCTCTTTGGCTACTCTTCTAAGTATCCTTCTGACACCCTGATCAGAAATCTTGTGAGGAGCTCCTGTGCGTGGCCGATTGATGGTGGAGTGATGTTGCTTCCACTTACGGATAATGCCTCCAATGGTGCTTACTGGAAGATTCAGAAATTGTGAAATACACCTGTAGCCAATTCCATTTTCATGTTTTGCAACATTCTGGTTGCGAAGGTCTTGAGACAGCTCTTTGCTTTTACCCATCATTAGATGTTTGTTGTGTGGCACCTTGGTAACAAAAAACCCTTTATAGCCCATCAATATATTCTAACCCATCTGACATTAATTAGCACAGAGTTGCCTCCTAATTGGTTATGGTTTTCAGTTGGTTCCTTGCCTTTCCTTGCTGTGGTGTACTGCTTTTTCTTAGTGTGTTCAATAGTTTTTTCCTGTTTCATTCCACTTTATTACACATAACTTTATTTACATATGGACTTTAATCTTCAGATTTTTTTTCTGGATTGTTTGAGTTAATACCAACGTCTGGTGCAAATTTCACTTGAATAGGCTCATTGGAAATACATTTACTGGACAAAATATTGATGTGTTCAATACTTATTTCCCCCATTGTATTTACCACCTTGTATAAGGCATAAGCTTTAGATAAAAGCTGATTGTAAATGATTAATGCAATATACTTTGGTGTCACACTTGGATGTTAGGACCCTCACACTGTCCATCAGTATATTAAAAGCTGAGACGTAGAAGGAGTTATGGTTACCGATGTTGTGTGACTGCAGGCATGTGCACAACATGGACTTTGGCCAACCCTTTACAACTACTTTAGTCTAGAGAAAACTAGTGATTCAGCTTCTAACGTCTACACTCCCTCACTTCCAGGTGGTACTAACGTATATGAAGCAATCAAAGCCATTGAGACGAATGAACACAGTACAGCAGTCTGTGTTTACAAACACATATTTAAATACACCACATTATAAACATTGTCTTCTGTGTTTGACATGTTAGATATAAATCCTGCTTTGGTGACAATATGTGAGTATGGTCACAGTTTGCTAACTCTTTGTGTTGAAGTCAAAGAATAAATGACTTTTGGAAGTTTTACTACATAATTGTACACCATTGTGTGGCCCTCATCTGAGCTTTTCCAGTAACATAACACAAAATCCTATATAGACATGAAGTGATGATGATGATTTTGACATTTATTTATATATTAAACATCATTTTGAACAAAAAGAGTATGTGTCCTTGAATACACTACTGTAACCTGTAACCATGTGTAGACCACTGCTGGTTACACAGATGACTATGAAATATAAGATTGTATTATTTTGTGTTATTACCAGGGTATCTGATTTTTGACTAGACTCGACCAGCTTCTTTTATAACGTGATTTTGACTTCCAAATTCCACAGACTTGGTCAATAAAAATCTATGTAGCCTTCTCCAGAAGGGGGCAGTCTAAAACAATTGGTTTAAAACTCAAAGCCTTCGCTTAACTGGCAAATATTACATTGATGCCCATTCACATGACATATTCAATTACATCAAATCAAACATGGCCTCTGAAATTGAATCGACCAAAAATATTTTTTTGTTGTTCTTGAAAGTTGAAGATGTTATATGCTGTGGTATGTGGTAATAACCTCGCTTATATACTGTGCTGAATGGAGTTAAGGAAGACTGGGGGTTATTTGGGAAAGTGTGAGAAACCGATGAAAGGAGAGGTTGGAGAACGGTGGGGGAGACCTTGGCGAACGAGCAAGGCCACAGATGAGCGCAATAAGCAACGAGACGAGAGCAACGAGACAAGTGTGGAGTCAGAGACTGGAGCAACGCGACAAGTGTGGAGCCAGAGACTGGAGCAATGAGACGAGAACGGAGCCAGAGACTGAAGCAACGAGATGAGGGCGAAGCCAGAGACTGAAGCAACGAGATGAGGGCGGAGCCAGAGACTGAAGCAACGAGACGAGAGCGAAGCCAGAGACTGAAGCAACGAGATGAGGGCGGAGCCAGAGACTGAAGCAACGAGATGAGGGCGGAGCCAGAGACTGAAGCAACGAGATGAGGGCGGAGCCAGAGACTGAAGCAACGAGATGAGGGCGGAGCCAGAGACTGAAGCAACGAGATGAGGGCGGAGCCAGAGACTGAAGCAACGAGATGAGGGCGAAGCCAGAGTCTGAATCTTATACCTTTGTACTTTGGTGTCTGCATTCATCTCTTCACTTATAACTTGTCCATTAGAAAGTATGGGCCTTCACAATACTCATTTTTCTTAACACTTTATTTAGACACACTGCATTCACACAATTTAATTAAACAATATAAAACACAGAAACATCATACTGTGTTAACGTGGAAACTTTCTGAAACAATTTGTGTAAAAACTAAATAAAATGAATTACACTCCTCTATGCACAAACTGAAGGTGAGGTGTCCTCTTTGTCCGCTGATCTAATCTTCCCTTCATTTTGTTTTACTGCTGCTACATTTGTTTTTTATAAGAAATGGCAAAAGGGCAATAGCCTTTTCCTATTTTAATTATTCCATATTTTCGTTTGAAATGGCTATTCAACATGAAACACTATTATATTGACTGTAATCTGCAGTTTAAAACTGTGAAGGTGTAAGAATGTACAATGTTGGTATTGTGTGTGTTTTTGAAGTAAAACCAGGGGTGGTTCTAAAGATGGAACCTGACAGGTCTCCAATATTCAAAGGAGAGAGCGTCACTCTCAGCTGTGAGATAAAGGAGGGAAATGTCTATGACTGGAAGTACACGTGGAGACTTAATGGTTCATGATATTATGACTATATAATGTAGAGAGTTGCTTACATAATATCTCCTGTAGAATGGAGCCTTAGTGGGGATTACATGTGTGCTGGTAGACTTGTAACAGATGAACCGGACTCTAAGTGGAGTAAATCTGTTACACTGACAGTACAAGGTAAGGCAGCTCCTCTCATTCAAGTAGTGTTCATGACTCTATTTAAAATATATATTTGTTTACTGATTGGTCATGTCCGGACAGGGGTTTACTTGAAAATTAATCAAAGTTTTACCGTCAAAAATAACGGGAACACTGAGGTATATTCATTTGAAAACAAGGAGTGCCGGACTTTTTCGTGCCCGTTTGGGAAAGAAAATAGAGCATCACGCCCAAAACCAGCGTTGACCACCACGCAGAGGCGTTCAATCAATCGTTGGATATTAAATACAAATTTTTTTTACTAAACTACTCAAAGTTGAGGATTTTTTTATATAACAAAACCAACGTTCTTTGGAAGCTAACTACGAATTAGCAAGAAGTCTATAGATATAAACACTTCTATTATGTGAAACTAAGTATTACTCTGGAAGGACTTAAAAGACTCAGATCAACCAAAACGTTATATTTGTGTTGATCTAAACCATGGGTCTTCAACAGGGGGTCCGCAGAGGTACTCAAGGAGGGCCGCCAAATTGTTTCATACTGACGAAAGGCCTACACTAATTGTGTCATGACAATAAATGAATTTAGCTAGCAAACCTACACTCAATGACGTAACGTTACCGGTTAGCTAATTTAACTAACATTAGCTAGTTAGATAAGATAAGTAGCCTACTGTTATTAGGCATAGTTTATATTCTGATTAATACTATTGGCCTTACTATGGCCGTCCTATGTGCCTCAATGGATCGTTTTATAACTAGAACTAGCGTTTTTGACACCCGACAAAAGGGCAGAGGTTGAGCCTGAGCCAAAGACATCCAACGTTGGCGTTAGCGATGGCAAACCCGCTGCTGACTCAGCAGCTACGTGTAAGAGAAAACGTGAGAAGACACGGAAATATGTTGATAATTACATCAAATTTGGATTTACCTTCAAGGAGACTAGAGGCGTTGAATTGCCCATGTGTCATCTGCGCTGTAGCTATGAAGCCATCAAAGTTGCAGCGTCACTTGGAGACAACCCATAGCCACTTAAAAGAAAACCCAGTGGAATAATTCCAAATTCATCTCAAATCTCTCAAAGGTCAACAGTGATGAGACGATCAGCTAAAGTAGGTGAACTAGCTTTGAAAGCCTCTTATCAAGTTGCTCTTCGGATTGCTCAGAAGAAAAAGCCATTCACAATTGCAGAGGATTTAATATTGCCTGCAGCAAGTGATATGTGTAAAACATCATCATCATCATCATCGTCATCCGCTTTGTCCGGGGTCGGGTCGCGGAGGTAGCAGTTCAAGCAGGGCATCCCAAACTTCCCTTTCCTGGGCCACATTAACCAGCTCTGACTGGGGGATTCCAAGGCGTTCCCAGGCCAGTGTGGAGATATAATCCCTCCACCTGGTCCTAGGTCTGCCCCGCGGCCTCCGCCCAGCTGGACGTGCCTGGAACACCTCCCTAGGGAGGCGGCCCGAACCACCTCAACTGGCTCCTTTCTACGCAAAGAAGCAGCGGCTCTACTCCGAGTCCCTCACGAATGGCTGAACTTCTCACCCTATCACTAAGGGAGATGCCAGAAGAAACTCATTTCCGCCGCTTGTATCCGCGATCTCGTTCTTTCGGTCATGACCCACCCTTCATGACCAAGGTGAGAGCAGAGAAGATAGACCGGTAGATTGAGAGCTTTGCCTTCTGGCTCAGCTCTCTCTTCGTCACAACGGTGCGATAGATGTGCAACACCGCACCCGCTGCTCCAATTCTCCGGCCCATCTCTGTTCCATTTTACCCTCACTGAGAACAAGACCCCAAGATACTTGAACTCCTTCACTTGGGGTAAAACTCATTCCCTACCTGGAGTAGACAATCCATCGGTTTCCTGCTGAGAACCATGGCCTCAGATTTGGAGGTGCTGATCCTCATCCCAGCCGCTTCACACTCGGCTGCGAACCGATCCAATGAGTGCTGCAGGTCGCAGACTGATGATGCCATCAGGACCACATCATCTGCAAAAAGCAGTGATGCAATCCTCTGCCCACCAACCCGCAGCCCCCCTCCCCCGCGGCTACGCCGTGACAAACAAATGTGTAAAACAATGTTTGATAATGACAAGTACATTAATAAACTGAAAACGATTCCGTTGTCAGACACTACCATTGCTCGCAGTGACGTCGCGCAAAATCACGTGCCCCCCCCCCCACCACCACAACCAGAGGGCACCCGATCACGAACGCACGCGCTCACACACGCACGCGCAGATGTTACAAGTCCCATGCACTGTTCTATATTGCCCATGTCATAGCCAGAAAAGAGGACGCTACAGGTGTCAAGAGAGACTTTGCACAATCATGTGACTTCCAATAAAATAATAAACTATTGCAACAACTATTACTATGAACTAAGTGGTTACGCCATGTAACGTTACAGCAGAATATTGCAAGCTGGACATTACTGTGTTGTGTCCTTTTACTCAACTCATACAATATATTGATTAATTTGCAAGCTCAGTAAGCTAGCCAAGTAAGTATTATAGTAATTTTCTGATTAGGTTACTCAGCATATTAAGGAATTTCATCACACACACAAGCAAACCATGTATCTAGTAGGTCTACAACGAACGTTAACAACCAACATGCAGCAGACGGAAACCATGATACCATGACGAGAACAAACAACAGCCGCCTACGCTGCTTTAAAAAGGCAAACCGCAGTAACTACGTTTTTGGTCGAAACGTACTTGCAGATAAAAAATTTGATTCTTGATATCAGTTTTATCTTGTGACAGTTTCAGATTTCATGAATACTGGTGCACATTTACTGCAATAAAAAATATTTTTTGTGGTCCACTGAAATAGCTTCGCTTGCTCATTTTTAAGAATGACCTTTGACCGCCAATGTTTCCCACCACGTAGCGTAGGTTCAGAATTAAGGGGGACAGCGTTGAGCTCTTTTTAAACTTAACTTTATACATTTTCACTTGACTTTATAATTACAATCACAACAAACGTTTGCTTCCTAATTCGATGGATAATATTTTTTTTAATGTGTAGAACAAATAAATGATTAGATTTTTTTTTAATATTTATGTTTTTTAAACGTCAGGGGGCCCCCCACCGGAGGTGGAACCCCCCGCGGTGCGTGCCTTACGGCCCCTCCCCTACGCCACTGATCGCTCGCCGTTTATAGAAGGAAAATAGTATAACTAAGAATGAAAACACTTTTTATCAATGCAGCATTTATAATATTTATATAAATATTACTTTACCAATATTTTACACCTGTGTTACATTATGTTTTTGTTTATATTCTTTACACTTGGTTTTGTAGTGGAAATATCAAAATGAAAGAAACACAAATGAAAATGTTCATTTTCTTAATTTTTTATTTATTTATGGGTATTCAGGCATCTCTGGTCTTTTAAACAGGGCACTTCTGTAAAAGACTGTTCGTTACCTCTGAATAAATAATTAAATATAATAAATACAAAATTGTAAATTCTGATCTACGTCGTTGAGTAGACTGCTTATTGAGTTGCTATGGCAATCTATTTTCCCACAAATGACTAGATTAGGTCATTATGATGTCATAAAGTTGACAGATTCAAGGTTCTAATTTGTAATAAAGTAACATTAAGCTTCACTTTCTGTTTCCACACAGGAAAATGTAGTGCGTTTTACATTGTCAATGAGAAAGTACATTCAAGAAGGTAATATTCTTCTGAGTTTATTATTTAATATTATTAAGTATTATACTATGGAAAAAAAAATGCTCAGAGACTGTCCAGCAATTCGCAGAATCAAGAGTGACAGACTAGCACGCCCGGACTCTGTGAGTAGCCTAAACATTTAAAATATCATGTTGCATAATGAAATATCAATGCATTGCAAAGTAAACTACGTTTCTTTCGTTTCCAGGGGGTTACTCAAGCTAAGCGAAGACCACTTAGGCCTTTTGTTCAACGTCCACTGGTAGGTGGTGTATGTAACAGAAATAGTTTTTTGTCTATCATGCATACTATAGTTAGCTAACACAGTTTTAATCTCCGCCTGCAGTTTGTCACTGAGGAATGTGCTGAGGAGAAGCGAGGGAACTGCTTAGGTGATGGGGTCTTCAACAAGGCTCGACCTAAATCACCTCCACCTTGCCAGGTGGGACTGGATTGGCCCTTCTCTAAAGAGAAGCAACAGTCGCTCCTCCATTGTAACACAGAGGTTTAACTGCTGGTTTGTTTTCTCTCCAGTCTCCTCAGCTGAAAGAGGAGGACGGCCTGGCGATTCCGGAATTGTCAAGAGCGGAATTCCTGGACTCTGGCAGCGAGTCTGAACTGGAGGTAACAGCGTCTTTAAAACCTTCAGTCATAAAAGGTTAAAGCCCTTCAGAGGCAGTACATAAAGGGTTAAATACCTTCAGAGAAGGTACGAAAAGGGTTAAATAACTTCAAAGACAGTACATAAAGGGTTAAAACTTTCAAAGACAGTACATAAAGGGATAAAAACTTTCAGAGGAGTTACATAAGGGGTTAAAAACTACTACTAATACGGTACATAAAGGGTATCACGGTGCACAAGTGGGTTAAAGACGGTCAGAAACGGTTCATAAAGGGTTAAATAAATACAGAGAAGATACATAAGGGTTAAAGACCTTCAGAGAAGGTACATAAAGGGTTAAAGACCTTCAGAGAAGGCACACAAAGGGTTAAAGGCCTTCAGAGACTGTACATAAAGATACACTTTCTGACTTCTTTCTCTTGCGTAGAATTTGGACGAGGAAGAAGAGGATGGTCTTTCAGATGAAGATATCATCGTTCTGCCCGATGATCCAAAGGTAAGTGGCTTTTAACGTGACAAGGCCTTCATATTAAGCAGCATTATCTAACACACGTCTAACGAGTTTGTTTATCTCTCTGTCCCCGTCCAGCAGCCTAATCCGATGGACGGCTACTCTGAGCCCAAGCCACCCCAGCAGCGCCTGTGTGTGGTGAAGAAGGCCTCGGGTGAGCTGGAGCTGGTGCCCATGGAGGAGCTGCCTCTCAAGAAGCTCCAGGACAAACAGGACAAGTGGGCTGCAGCCAAGGAGGTGCTCCTGGAGTCCATCAGACAGGGCCTCCACTCCACGGAGCCACACAGGGAGCTGGGTCTACAATGGCTGCTGAGTCACGGCCTGGCTGGACACCTGGACCAGGATGACTGGAGCTTTCACGTGGATGACAGCCTGGCGCTGAACCCAGACCCCACCGCCGCCACGCCCAGCCTGGAGGAGAGGCCGGGGAAGGACCAGAACACCGGCTGTTTGGGAGGTCTGAGGAAGAAGCTGTTTCGAAAAAAGAGTCGAAAAGCCAAGTTGGCTGCAGGGAAGAAAGTGAAGGAGAAGGAAAAGCAGCGACTGCAGGCTGACTTACAGCAAGCTAATCGAAAGGAGGCGCTGGCATGGGCTGAGCAGCTCAAAATGATGTGCAGGGAGCGCCAGGAGGAGATCCTGGAAAGGCTAGTGGAGTCCTGGGACAGGAGGGTGGGAGCTAAGCTCGCCACAGACAGGGCACTGATTGCTGAGAAAACCAACAACGACCCCCACTGCTTTGTGAGTCAATTGTTTTTGAGAACTTTGGTTAAATGTAATCCCATTAAAACACACAGAGAGAGAGAGAGAGAGAGAGAGATAGAGAGAGTGAGAGATATAATGAGCAACTCAACCATGGGTGATAGCTTTTGTTATTGTGAGGTCGTCTATTGCTGTACTGTTGTGTGTTTTTCCAGAGCCCTGTATGCTGGATTGATGAGGAGCGTGAGGATGAAACCAGTCTCCCTGGGACTGATGAGGATGCCTCAGTGGTTCCCGTGACTACAGCGGACCAGCCCACCTTGGTACTTCCTGTGACCTCAGAAGACCTGTCGACCGACACTGATGTTGTCACTGCAGAGGTGGACCCCCTCTCTTTCCTGATGGCTGGCCCTACAGCTTTGCCCATGCTCAATAGGGGGCGGCGGATCCTGCTGCCTCCCGTCACCAACCTGAGCCAAGCGGCCCAGAAACTTCTGGAACAAACCAAGGTGAGCAAACGAAACCAAATCAAAACCTATTTCTGGATGATATAATGTATGAATGTAATAGACATAAATATATTCGTAACGTAAAATTTTTTTTACTGAACACATTCAGAAGGAGGAAGCAAAAAGAGTTGAGATGAACAGACTGAAAACCCAGTGGGCCAATGCAAAACAGCAAATGATGGCAGAGAACCAGGTGACCGAGACATTGGTTGAAATCTTCCAGGAAGAGCAGAGTATCAAAGACGATCAGAAAACTGTCCCAAAAAGCCTGATGAGGAGGTGAGGAAGAGGAGAGGATTATTAGTTGAGGAAGAGGAGAGGATTAGTGGTTTTCTTTTGGGAAAGTGAACTGGTGTTGTTGATTGTGGTGGTAACTTGACAACGTTGATGTCTGTTCTCAGGTCGCTGCAGTGGCTGAGGGCTAAACTGGGCCTTAAGGCAGAGTGAAGGACCAGAGACTCTTCGCTCTCTGTCTATCTTTCTTTAGTTGTCTATCTTTCTTTATTTCTGTCCGTCGGTCTTTCTTTGACTGTTTTTCTATCTTTCTTAATGTCTATCTTTCTATCTGTCTGTCTTTCTTTAGTTCCATCTTAATTTATCTCAAATCTTTCCACTACAAACACAGCATAATGCCTTACGTGTATTAAAACACACACACACACACACACACACACACACACACACACACACACACACACACACACACACACACACACACACACACACACACACACACACACACACACACACACACACACACACACACACACACCACAACCCCTTCCCCCAATCCTTTGACAAACACACAAACCACCCTACCATATTCTGAGCATACATTCACTTTCCTTCCTTTACCTTTCCTATTACCCCCAACCTATCCTTCAATTTCTCCAATAAAACATAACATATATTATTGTGTTGATTTCTGTAAATGATAACAGTAACACTGTAAGTTCACTTAAATATTAAGAGTGATAGTTCATCGTTAGTATTTACTGTAACAATGAAAGTGTATTTGTGGAGCGCATCCGTTCAATGTTGGCCTATCATCCAATTGAATTCAATTGCACGGTCACTTTCTCACATTTCGTAGGGTACCTCCCCAATACTTTAGGTGGCGCAATCCCAAAGGTATCTATGTTTGACATAGCGGAATACACACGACACAACGTAGCTTGAGACCATCTTGCTGATTTCAGCTAACACCATGTTCCATTTAGGAAACCCTCCTTGCCTTACCTGAAACCTATGTTCTAGAACAGTCCAAAACATTCACATCATAATTAACTTTGCATTCCAAAGCACATTCTGCCCATTGTAGCATCTTGTTTACTATTAAAATATATAATTAATAAATGTATATTACTGTTGTTAATTATTATTAAAGTTGTTATTATTAATAATAACATTGTGTAGCACTTATCACTTATAATAATAGAAACGTAATAACAATAAGGAGTAAGGATACGACTTTGATAAATTTACAGTATGCATTCAACATTCAATAGTCAACATCCAAGTATCATCTTAATGTCAAAATGATCAAACAAATCCAAGGAGTCTAGTTAACGCCTGAATGGCAAAATAAAATGTGTCCGGTTTGAAAACCAAAGCTGTGCCCTACCACTGCTGATAGTGAAGTCCTTGAATCCTAATTTTATCTTAACGTCCAACTTGGGTAAAGAAGTCAATGTTAGGCAGGACAAACGTGTTTTCATTTTTTTTTTAAATCAAGTGATTAAACGGTGAATGCTCCAAATTTGTGTTACTTACTAACGTTTATTAATAAAAACAAATTCATGCATTTTCAGTTGATCTAAAAGTGACAGTTTGGTGTCGAAAAAAGGTTTTTAATTTTACCCAGTCGATACTTCGGTGTAGCCAAGCGGTGTCTTCAAAAAGCTCAAACCTCATAAGGCCAACTTTGACATTAGTTTACTTCTTTATCGTGGGACAAATAATGGATATGTTGCTACAAATACTTTGAAAAAATCACTGACTTTACAGTTGTATGGTCATTTACCAAAATTAAGGCTACAATATTAAAAACATGTACTCTGAAAACCGCGAACGTGTCATCATCTTAGCTTTTTCAGGACGCGGTCCTAAACAACAAACATTATGGCTCCAAACGACAGATAGCCTATTGCTTGCCATTGCATTTGTACACCATAATCAGTGCCAGATAATCACCGTGTCGAAAATTCATTTCAGTCAGAACTCTCCCTGTAAAATATAGATAACATTGCTCCATATTATTTGTACATAATCTGCCTATTTAGCCAATAAAGCTGCAATTAACAGGCATATTCTCTCGTTGAAATACGTTTTCCTTGCCTCCACCAGTTCTCGCCCATTCGTGCTTGCAAGTCCCCATTCTCTACCCAACAAACTCGTATGTTATAGGCCTGTATTTCATTCATAATGACGATGATGATCTTGTATTTTTAGCTGTCTAGGAGTAGCCGATCTGTTCATTTCTGCATTCTGCTCTGCAAACCTAAACAAGACAATAAACCATCTGACTAATAAATAGGTTTTCTTGAGGCACTGATTTTTCATGGACGCATCCGTGGTCACAAATACTGGACATGCCACTCAACGCAATTTTTAAGGAAACCAACGCTTCGGTGGACATACAGGAAAACAAAAGATGAAAGGAAAGGTCCAGATTCTCTCACGGCAATTGATATACCTCAAACTGTAATCATGCATAGTTCTTCATTAGCAGAAGTATTTCAAATATGAAAAGTTTTTCAAATCCGCTAGGATCCTTAAGTCCTTCCAAAGTAATACTTAGTTTCACATAATAGAAGTGTTTATATCTATAGATCTCTTGCTAATTCGTAGTTTGCTTCAAAGAACGTAGGTTTTGTTATATGAAAAAATCCTCAAATTTGAGTAGTTGAGTAAAAAAATATGTTTATTTAATATCCAAGATTGATGGACTGGTTTAAGAATATTTTATTCAATCACTGATAATTCCAGCTATTCATATTTCGACCGTCACTGACGCAATTTTGTCATTTCAAAACGCCTCTGTGTGGTGGTCAACGCTGGGTTTGGGTGTAATGCTCTGCCTCTATTTTCTTTCTCGAACGGGCACGAAAAAGTTCGGCACTGCTTGTTTGCAAATGAATTCACCTCGGTGTTCCCATTATTTTTGACGGGAAAACTTTGATTCATTTTCAAGGAAACCCCTGTCCGGACATGACCTTACGGGGACTATCAATCGGTAAACAAATATATATTTAAAATAGAGTCATGTACACTACTTGAATCGCTACTAACTTTAATCAAAAAGTTCCATCGTGGCCTTTCAACTTTGACTAGACTAGACCGAGGTCTCTTGAAAAGACTCAGCAAAAAAAAGTATACGTTTTTTGCAGGTAAAAAAAGATATTCTATCTCAAAGTTTTCCGTGCCTTGCTGCCTTCCGCTTCTCTTCGTCAGGACAGCGGTAAAAGACGTCATTCTCTATAGCTTGCTAGCAAGTTTCTGTTTAGATTTCAGTCGCGTTGATTGAAATCCATAAAGCGAGACATATTTTAACTGTTTTATGTATAGTTACGTCAGTCAGTTTGGCTACTATTACATAGACCTATAACACATTGAATTTTAACTTTAGCAATGCTGATCGATTGTGAATGTAAGTGATGCTCATCGGTAACGTTGTCTGTACCAAGATAAAAGGCAAAAGAAAAAGGCTAGTTGCATTCTTGAGCGGGGTAATTTTAAATGGGTCTATCAAGGCAAAAACTAATATATTAAAAGACTCAGATCAACCAAAACGTTATATTTGTGTTCTAAACGGTTTCAAAACGGTACACAGCGCGGTTGTCTTCACGCTGCGTTGCAACGCATTCAAATCATACCTTTCCTTTCTAACAAAACAATAAACGGAGAAAACGGTTAACTTAATTTGGCTATACTTCAATTAAAAGATACAATAGTTCGACTTACGCTATTTTTGCATGCGTTCAACACATTACAATTTCTACTTCACAATTGTTACACTCTTCCAAACACTTCCTTTTAACTGTCCCTTCTCTCCCGCGCATTATTTTCGCACATGCTCCCAAGAGATGAACGCGTTGACAAACGTAAACATACTAAGCTTGTGATTGGTTGACCTTTTACTCATTGGTTTATAGAAGGAAAATAGTATAACAAAAAATAAAAACACTCATGCACTTTTATCAATGCAACATTTATAATATTTAAACAAATATTACTTTACCAATATTTTACACCTGTGTTACATTATGTTTTTGTTTTTATTCTTTATACTTGGTTTTGTAGTGGAAATATCAAAATGAAAGAAACAAATGAAAATGTTGATTTTCTTAATTTTTTATTTAGTTATGGATAGTCAGTCATCACTGGTTTATTAAACAGGGCACTTCTGGAAAAGAGACACTGTAACTGTTGGTTACCACAAATAATTATATATAATAGATATAAAATTGTCAATTCTGATCTATATCTTTGAGTAGACTGCTTATTGAGTTGCTATGGCAATCTCTTTCCCCACAAATGACCAGATTAGGTCATTATGATGTCATAAAGTTGACAGATATGTATATCACGTTTCTAATTTGTTGTAAAGTGTCATTAAGCTTCACTGTCCGTTTCCACACAGGAAAAAGTAGTGCGTTTTACATTGTCAATGAGAAAGTACATTCAAGAAGGTAATATTTTTCTGAGTTTATTATTTCATATTAATTAATTATTATACTATGGAGAAAAAAATGCTCAGAGACTGTCCAGCAATTCGCAGAATCAAGAATGACAGACTACCACGTCCGGACTCTGTGAGTAGCCTAAAAATTTTAAATATCATGTTGCATAATTAAATATTAATGCATTGCAAAGTAAATTACATTTCTTTCGTTTCCAGGGGGTTACTCAAGCTAAGCGAAGACCACTTAGGCCTTTTGTTCAACGTCCAATGGTAGGTGGTGTATGTAACAGAATTATTTTTTGGTCTATCATGCATACTATAGTTAGCTAACACAGTTTTAATCTCCCCCTGCAGTTTGTCATTGAGGAATATGCTGAGGTGAAGCAAGAAAATTGCTTTGGTGATGGGGTCTTCAACAAAGATCGACCTAAATCACCTCAACCTTGCCAGGTGGGACTCGATAGGCCCTTCTCTAAAGAGAAGCAACAGTCGCTCCTCCATTGTAACACAGCCAGTAACAGAGAGGTTTAACTGCTGGTTTGTTTTCTCTCCAGTCTCCTCAGCCGAAAGAGGAGGACGGCCTGGCGACTCCGGAGTTTTCAAGAGCGGAATTCCTGGACTCTGGCAGCGAGTCTGAACTGGAGGTAACAGCATCTTAAAAACCTTCATTCATACAAGGTTAAAGCCCTTCAGAGGCAGTACATAAAGGGTTAAATATCTTCAGAGACGGTACCTTAAGGGTTAAATACGTTCAAAGACAGTACATAAAGGGTTACATTCTTTCAGACACAGTAAACAAAGGGTTGACGACCTTCAGACACAGTACACAAAGGGTTAACGACCTTCAGAGACAGTACATAAAGGGTTAAAGACCTTCAGAGAAGGTACACAAAGGGTTAAAGGCCTTCAGAGACTGTACATAAAGATAAACTTTCTGACTTCTTTCTCTTGCGTAGAATTTGGACGAGGAAGAAGAGGATGGTCTTTCAGATGAAGATATCATCGTTCTGCCCGAAGATCCAAAGGTAAGTGGCTTTTAACGTGACGAGGCCTTCATATTAAGCAGCATAATCTAACACACGTCTAACGTGTTTGTTTATCTCTCTGTCCCCGTCCGGCAGCCTAACTTGATGAACGGCCACTCTGAGCCCAAGCCACCCCAGCAGCGCCTGTGTGTGGTGAAGAAGGCCTCGGGTGAGCTGGAGCTGGTGCCCACGGAGGAGCTGCCTCTCAAGGAGCTCCAGGACAAACAGGACAAGTGGGCTGCAGCCAAGGAGGTGCTCCTGGAGTCCATCAAACAGGGCCTCCACTCCACGGAGCCACACATGGAGCTGGGCCTACAAAGGCTGCTGAGTCACGGCCTGGCTGGACACCTGGACCAGGGTGACTGGAGCTTCCACGTGGATGACAGCCTGGCGCTGAACCCAGACCCCACCGCCGCCACGCCCAGCCTGGAGGAGAGGCCGGGGAAGGACCAGAACACCGGCTGTTTGGAAGGTCTGAGGAAGAAGTTGTTTAGAAAGAAGAGTCGAAAAGCCAAGTTGGCTGCAGGGGAGAAGGTGAAGGAGAAGGAAAGGCAGCGACTGCAGGCTGACTTACAGCAAGCTAATCGAAAGGAGGCGCTGGCATGGGCTGAGCAGCTCAAAATGATGTGCAGGGAGCGCCAGGAGGAGATCCTGGAAAGGCTAGTGGAGTCCTGGGACAGGAGTGTGGGAGCTAAGCTCGCCACAGACAGGGCACTGATTGCTGAGAAAAGCAACAACGACCCCCACTGCTTTGTGAGTCAATTGTTTTTGAGAACTTTCGTTAAATGTAATCCCATTAAAACACGCACGGAGAACATATTAATTAAGAGGGGGGGGAGAGAGAGAGAGAGAGCGAGAGAGAGAGATAAAGATATGTAATGAGCAACTCAACCGTGGGTGATAGCTTTTGTTATTGTGAGGTCTTCTATTGCTGTACTGTTGTGTGTTTTTCCAGAGCCCTGTATGCTGGATTGATGAGGAGCTTGAGGATGAAACCAGTCTCCCTGGGACTGATGAGGATGCCTCAGTGGTTCCCGTGACTACAGCAGACCAGCCCACCTTGGTGCTTCCTGTGACCTCAGAAGACCTGTCGACCGACACTGATGTTGTCACTGCAGAGGTGGACCCCCTCTCTTTCCTGATGGCCGGCCTTGCAGCTTTGCCCGTGCTCAATAGGGGGCGGCGGATCCTGCTGCCTCCCATCACCAACCTGAGCCAAGCGGCCCAGAAACTTCTGGAACAAACCAAGGTGAGCAAACAAAACCAAATCAAAACCTATTTCTGGATGATATAACGTATGAATGTAATAGACCTAAATATATTTGTAATGTAAAAACCTTTTTACTGAACACGTTCAGAAGGAGGAAGTAAAAAGAGTTGAGATGAACAGACTGAAAACCCAGTGGGCCAATGCAAAACAGCAAATGATGGCAGAGAACCAGGTGACCGAGACATTGGTTGAAATCTTCCAGGAAGAGCAGAGTATCAAAGACGATCAGAAAACTGTCCCAAAAAGCCTGATGAGGAGGTGAGGAAGAGGAGAGGATTATTAGTTTAGGAAGAGGAGAGGATTAGTGGTTTTCTTTTGGGAAACTGAACTGGTGTTGTTGATTGTGGTGGTAACTTGACAACGTTGATGTCTGTTCTCAGGTCGCTGAAGTGGTTGATGGCTAAACTGGGCCTTAAGGCAGAGTGAAGGATCAGAGACTCTACACTCTCTGTCTGTCTTTCTTTAGTTCTGTCTTTCTTTCTTTATTTCTGTCCGTCGGTCTTTCTTTGACTGTTTTTCTATCTTTCTTTATGTCTATCTTTCTATCTTTCTTTTGTTCTGTCTGTGTCTTTTTTTCTATCTGTCTGTCTTTCTTTAGTTCTATCTTAATTTATCTCAAATCTTTCCACTACAAACACAGCATAATGCCTTACGTGTATTCACTCACTCACTCACACACACACACACACACACACACACACACACACACACACACACACACACACACACACACACACACACACACACTACCACAACCCCTTCCCCCAATCCTTTGACAAACACACAAACCACCCTACCATATTCTGAGCATACATATTCACTTTCCTTCCTTTTACCTTTCCTATTACCCCCAACCTATCCTTCAATTTCTCCAATAAAACATAACAAACATATATAATTGTGTTTATTTTTGTAAATGATAACAGTAACACTAGAAGTTCACTTAAATATTAAGAGTGATAGTTCATCGTTAGCATGTATTGTAACAATGAAAGTGTATTTGTGGAGTGCATCCGTTCAATGTTGGCCTATCATCCAATTGAATTCAATTGCACGGTCATTTTCTCACATTTGTTATGTGTACCTTCCCAATACTTTAGGTGGCACAATCCCAAACGCATCTATGTTTGACATAGCGGAACTACACACAATACAACGTAGCTTTAGACCGTCTTGCTGATTTCAGCTAACACCATGTCCCATTTTAGGAAACCCTCCTTGCCTTACCTGAAACCTATGTTCTAGAACAGTGCAAAACATTCACATCATAATTAACTTTGCATTCCAAAGCACATTATGCCCATTGTAGCTTCTTGATTACTATTAAAATATATAATTAATACATGTATATTAACGATGTTAATTATGATTAATATTGTTATTATTAATTATTAATAATAACATTATGTAGCACTTATCACTTATAATGATAGAAATGTAATAACAACAAGGAGTAAGGATACGACTTTGATAAAAATAAGACCAGTTTGGGTTCGACTGCTGGAGCATAGGAGTAGTTCTTAATGACACACGCACACACAGTTGGGGAGGTTTAAACACTAAATGCCGGCTTGTATTACAATACAACACAATTAAACAACATACATTCAAATCTGCAATTATTAACAGGACAGTACATTTTTAATGAGCATGCTTATGTATATATGTATCAATTATCTCGGGTGTACCCTTTGTAAATTCCAGAATACTCTCTAAATTTACAGTATGCATTCAACATTCAATAGTCAACATCCAAGTACAATCTCAATGTCAAAATGATCAAACAAATCCAAGGAGTCTAGTTAACGCCTGAATGGCTGTTACGACCCTTCAGCTATATGGCTGATCTAGGGCGCTGAAAGATCGAACACTTAACCAGAGGTATACACGGTGGTGGAGAGAGTGAAACACAGGTAAGCCAAACCCAGATAGAAGGAATATAAGTATTTATTTACAGGGATAAACAAAAGCAAAAGGGATACCACGCACTGTAAACCCAAATGTTCAAAGTAATTAAATAGATTAAGTACTGTTAACTTAATAATAATAAAACAATTGTACTAACATAAATATTTTAAGTTCCTATGACATTTTATTTCTTTTGAGTTAACTAAACAGATATTTATTGATTAATATAAACTTTTTTTCCCAATTAAGTAAGCACCACTTAAAAGTATAATTTCACTGTACTTATTTCTTTTGATTTAACATTAGTGTGCGCGTCTGACGTGAGTAAAGTCAATACTGTTAACCCCTGGCTGTGGCGGTTTATATAATCCTTTATTAGTCATGTTGGGGGACATGGGTTATCACAGCAGCAAAGTGGCAGTGCAAAGAGAGCAACAACTGAATTTAATGTAATGTAACGACATTTATTAACAACTCTCCGTTATCAAGTTCGCAGTATGAAGTTAGGCCTACTTCAAAATGAATGAGTCGACTGACTTCTGACGTTTTATTTACCTTTTCATATTTCATTATCTTATTAAATTTATTGTATTGCTTTTCACAAATTTGAATCTAAGTGTGTACAAAGATATTATTTTCATGCCCGCAAGCTGATTGTCTGTGTTTACAACTGAACAAAACAAAAGTCAGTTTTTATAAAAAATATTTTTAAAAATCAGTTTTCAGGTGACGACCACAAAACGTAATTATTGATGCGCAGGCGCGACCAAGTGAACGAACCGCCATGTCCTGCCTGCCGCGCTTCTGGTCGTCTAAAGAGTAGCACAGGCAGCACACGGAATCGACATCAAGCTTTGCAGAGCTGCAGTCCAAGGTAAGCAGGCAAGGAAGATGCTAGAGAGCTTTAAAGTTGTAATGCAATTGACAAAATTACACATTCAGATTGGATGTTTGAGGAAGGGTCCGTAATGCATGTAGTTAAATCTGGCCATTCCTTTCTTCCTGAATAATGTCGTTAGCTAGCCATGACACGAGCCTGATTTAGCTAGCTAAAGTCTGCTAGCCACGAGCCTGATTCAGCTAGCTAACGTTAGCTAACATTAGCCAGCAGATTCACATAAATGCTTGAAAGTTGCTGTATAATGTTAAAGTTTTTTATTTATAGTTAGATATGTGGTTGTGGAAACTGTTGATGCTAAGGCTGTTACGTTTTTCGTTCAAATGTTTGTTGAAACACCTTCACGCCTTTGCAGAGTATTTTAAAGTAGTGTGCGTTCACAACAACATGGCCATGACTTGTACTGAGCGGGCTTTACAGTGCAATAATTTCACTCGCATTTGCGCCTAAAATTAAGTAGGCCTATGCTAACAGGTATAAATATAAAATTAAAACAGTGTATTTGGCACAATGTGTAAAATTTTTGCACAAGGATTTTATGAAGGAACAAACCTACAAAATTAATGTTGGTTATGTATTTCTTAAACTGCTGTACTGTCCAACTAAATAATAAAATACTTAAGTGGTAGGTTATAGGCCTATAGTTACTATTTTATGAAATTATAATATATTTTTACTACACACATTTATACTTGTTGTGGATACGGCATCTGCACCCTGGGTCCTTCATTGTTTTTCACACCGTAAGTGAGGAGAAGGAGCATGCACAAACCCACATGCTGTTTAAATATGTGCAAACAAACATGATTGCCTGAAAATATGAGAAGAGATGCTAAACACACGGATCAATATTTTATCGTCCTGGTCGTGTTGTTAAATAAAAAATGAGTGAGCCTAGAATGATTACAACTACCAATACTAAGTGTCACCAAATTATTGTACATTATGGGATTTCTGCAATTCTTTTGGAGCCTTAAACCTTGACTTTTTTTCTGCCTTTCAGATTGCTGGCTTCATTGATTGGCTATGATTTGGCAGTGTAAGTTATGCTCAGCCTCTTTCACTTCCAGAACACTTTTATTTAAACACTATAGACTTAACCATAGCATATTTTCCAGTATTAGCCCCCTTCCATGCCTCTATAATGATTGCATATGTACATTTAAGACATTTAACGCCCTGAGAACTCATTTGTCACGATATCATATTGCACAACTTAGCAGTAGTGCAGAGCAGAGTCAGGAGCCTGTGTTATTTAAATGCCCTTTGTGCACATATCAGCAACCCATTTCTGAATCTGTTATCTTCTGTCATCTCAGAAAGCATTTAAAAAATCATGAAACAGTGGCATGCCCATATAAGGATTGCGAGTACAGCACAAATGTGTACTCTTCTTTCAATTCCCATAAAAGCAGAGCACACCAAGCAAGTCTTGTGTCAGACTTTCGAAGTAACGTTGTCAGTGAGGATCCCCATAATCTCCAAGCCAGTATTACTGAAGTCAGTAGTGATTTCCATGAAGGATGTCGAGACCAGAGCACAGAAATAGGGGATGGTGATCAGTGTGACACTAATAGTCTAAAACATCAGCTCAAAAAGAATGTATCTTTGTTATTCCTAAAGATGCAGGCTATCCTCCATGTATCATACACAGCTACACAAGAAATAGTGGACCACTTGAATCAGATCTTCTCCTTATCTCAGCCATTGATCAAGGAGGCGGTTAGGGATATCTTGCAGACAAATGGTCACAACATTGCAGAACCTACACTGGATGAAGTTGTTGGTGCTGTCATGGACTCAAATGTTATATTTACTGCTACCTCTAAAGGTGCAGAGTTGTCTTCATCAAAGCGCAGAAAAAACTTTATCGAGCGCAACTATCCATGTGTAATGCCAGTAGAGTATCAGTTGGAGCAACCTGGACATACCATCATGTATGTTCCAATCCTTCAAATGATTCAGGAGTTGTTTAAAAACACTGACATTCTCAGCAAGATTAATGACCCAAATTTGGAGACTGGTCAGTATGTGTCAAGCACTAATGGCTCTTATTTCCTTGAAAATGATTTGCTGTCAACAGGGGACCTTGTCATACCACTCCAGCTATATATTGATGACCTTGAAATTGCCAACCCGCTTGGCACATCACGTAAAATTCACAAACTTTGTGCTGTATACTGGGTCCTTGCGAATGTGTCACCAAAATACAGATCAGCATTACATGCCATACAGCTAGCAATACTAGCCAAAGTGACAGACGTCATTAAGTATGGATATGCAGCTGTACTTGCTCCATTGCTACGTGATGTGCATACTCTTGAACAGGATGGGGTCTTCATTGAAAGAGTTGGTCAGAATGTCAAAGGCACCATCTTTTGTGTTTCCGCCGACAATCTGGCTGCCCATGGATTAAGTGGCTTTGTACAGTCATTTAGAGCAGACTATGTTTGCAGATTCTGTATGGCCAAAAGAGAACAGTTTCAAGCAACTGAAGTCAGAGAAAATGTGTTTTCGCAGAGAACCAAAGCCAGTCATGACCTTCATGTAGAAAATGTTCAAGAAAGTGACACTGTAAGCAGCCACTTTGGTGTTAAAGGTAGCTGTGTCTTGCGTGAGTCTCTGAATTACTTCCATCCTATCACAGGCTTTCCTCCAGATATATTGCATGATCTTCTGGAAGGTATAGTTCCTGTGGAGCTTTTCTCTTTGCATTAAGGAGATGATCCAGCTGAAGTACTTCACTTTAGAGTATTTGAACCAAAAGATTGCATCATTCCCATATCAGCACACTGATAAAGTGGATAGACCTCAGCCAATTCCCAAAACATTTGGAACGCGAGGAACAATAGGAGGCAATGGGCATGAAAATGCCACTCTCCTCCGACTGCTTCCATTAATGGTAGGCAGTGTAGTACCAGAGGGTGATGGTGCGTGGGCAGTTTTGATGGAATTGAAAGATGTGTTGGATTTAGCATTGTGCCCGTCTTTCACTGATGAAACCTTAGACTATTTTGAATCCAAAATCAGTGATCATAGGCAGGTATTGCTAGAGGTTTTTCCTGAGGTTAGGCTTCGTCCTAAACATCACTATGTGGAGCATTATCCCACCCTAGTTAAGTGTTTTGGACCCCTGCTGCATGTTTGGACCATGCGGTTTGAGGCCAAACACCGCTTTTTCAAAAGAGTGGTACATGACGTTCAAAACTTTTCAAAACAAAATATTTTTGAAGACCATGGCAATCAGACATCAACACATGATGGCATATCATCTTGCTGCACCATCATTTTTCAAGCCAAAAACACAAGCATCCAGGGTTGACTCTGTTCTGGTTTCAGCACTACCAGAAGTAGCTCAGATACACATTAGAAGCCAAACAACTAGTGACACAATCTACCAGACATCAAAAGTGACCATTGATGGCACAGACTATGTCTGTGGAATGTTTCTGTCTGTGGGAGTCAGTTGTGGACTGTCTACATTTTACAAAATAGAACAGATCTACCTTGTGAATCACGAGGTTTCTTTTCTTTGTTGTCATTATGACTCCTGGTATGTAGAACATCGTAGGTCCTATGAGCTGTTAGCCACACAGACAAGTCTGTCGATCCATCTGCAGTCTGGTCTGAACGATACAGTCCCACTCTTAGCATACAAGATAGATGGTTTGCGGCTGTTAACTCCCAGGCGGTTCATTCAAGTGAAACAGAACTGAGACCAGCCAGTGGTGAGTAGATCTTTATTAATTAATTATTCCATGTTTATTTATTACTTTCCAATTGAGCATTTGAAAATATTTGTTAATAATAACCATCCTAAATGTCTATTTTTGTTAGCACAATGGCAGCTGCCTCGCCACAACCCATGATCCTTCGTGTTGTGGAGGTAGATCGGGTTAGAAAACTAAAACTTAGTTCACGACCAGCCTCTGTTGATGCACTCCTTAAGATTATCAAAGACCAGTTGGAACTAGACCTGGACTTCAATTTACAATATGAAGATCCAGATTTTGATGGAAAACTCACTTCCCTCGTTGACATTGAAGAATTGCCACACAAGGCTGTTGTACATATCTCACTTGAACAAGATTCCATCTCTTGCATCTACTGAAACACTTTCAAGTGTGTCATCTCCTGAACGTCTTAGCAGATGGCCTCCAGGTCCTTTTCCAGTTCCCACATTTTCTTTTGACGTTGAGCTAAAACTTAGAGAAGGAAATACTGAATTTGAGAAGAACAACAAACACCTTAAATTGACAAGAGACGTAAAGCACGACATTTTAGAAAGGCTTGCATGTACGATGTATGGCTTCAAGGCATACCCAAGTGATAGAGACATAGCAATGGCAGCTGAGGCTCTTGTGGCTAAACATCCTTGCTTGAAGGAAGCAGGATCTACAACTGGCTGGAATGGATGGAAAAATAGCATAAAGTTTAAGATGGGCAATTACAGGAACAAGATGAGATGGGCTGGATGTCAGGAGGTTGCTGTAAATGGAGGAAAAAGAAGTAGAAGCAACACAGACAGTGACCCATCACACTGCAACATTAAAAGACCAAGGCGAGCAGAAGTCAATTTTCTACCCAACTTTCCCAGAGGAGAGGATACCTCAAGTCTTGAGCACTTGAGGAAGGAAATTGTTGAAGAAGTCAAGAAGACTGAGAAGAACCTAACCTTCATTAGAAAGATGATGCAGACAACATTTGCCCTGCGGCGACAGACCATAGTGAAGACCTGCCCACCAGTGAACGAGCTCATGGACCTCTGGCCTGCTCTCAAAATGGAGTCTGAGGTAAACTGGATTATCTCCTTTTTCCAGTTTTCCATTGTTGATAACTTGTGTCACATTCTGTGTAGTGTTTTTTTATTCAAATAGTGACTAATTGACATTGCTGTATTGTCCTTATGCTGTTTTTTTTAAATGTAGGTGTATGCAGAGTTCCAACGGATTTCAAATCAGAACCTGCCCAACACGTTCTACACCGAGCTTGACCGCCATATTCCTCGACTGATGACCTTATTCAGACAGAAAGCGTCCAAAACTGGGAAGACAGCAGATGCTTTGGCTGAAATGTTAAAAATCCACGATGAACAGGTGATTAGTATCCATTTCATAGGTTGAATCTTTGGAGCATTGGACATGTTCAATGATTCAAATGAGCTTTTGAGTTCTACCTTTTGCCTAATCCACTTAGATTTTTTTGTCGGATTGCATTTAATATGTAAGCAGGTTATTTCTGGATATACAGTATGTTCTGATTGGACTGTTTAAAATCATGTTTGTTCAGTGAACATGTGTCAACCATATGTACACCTGTTTTTATCGTTATAGGAATTTCATGACATCTACACCATGCGTACCACTATTCTTCATGCCCTTCCTGTGTATCTGCGTGAGGAAGTCTCTGGAGCTCTTTTTCAGAACCTGCACAGTGAGTCTCCTTGAATAACGGACACCACTGTATATATACAATTAATCAAATAGAAACATATTTTGCCCATTACCGTTGTTGAGTCTATTGATCCATATAGTCTTGTGTGACACACACACACACACACACACACACACACACACACACACACACACAACAAATTAACTGGATTGGTGTTGATTTGTTCAAAGCAATACAGAAATCTTTGCTTATGAACTCCTGCCACTGCTCAGCAAATTCCTGTGTGTATAACACAGATTATTTCTGTCCTTAATTCAGGAAGAAGCTGATGAGCCAGAGCTTGGAGTTGAATTGGCCCTCCTCACAGTCGTCAGCGACAATGAGTCCCTTCCAGTTCACTACCAGCCTGTGAAAACATCAGTTGTCATTGAAGGTGACATCGTGCTCAGCCTCCCCAGACTTGCAGATGCGTTCCTGGTAATGTTTGGACTGATATATGCCCTACACCTAAGCTATCCGAAGGGACTCGCCAATACCTTTGAATTTATTCAAAAGGTGTTACTTTGTCTAGAAGACCGCAAACTCTCACCCAAGTTACAGACACTCAAGAATGATTTAATGATTTGATGTGTGAAATTCATCTGAAAAAGGCGTTGGTTCATTTGAGTGTCACAAAAGAGACTAAAACTTACAAGTATACCTCAAAGAGTTGGAGTCCAAAGATATTGCGATACACAACAAATATTGAGGGAGCTGTTGCCGTTCAGCAATATTTTTTACTTATTTTTCCATAGCATGGCCAACCAAAGTGTTGTACTTGTTAAATCAATAAACAGATTGTGGCATTATTGTTGCTGCCCTGTTGCCTTATACTGGTTGTTTGACTTAAAAATCTTTTGGAGTTCAAGAATATTGGTTGGAGCTTTGCTGGTGTGCAGCAAGACGTTTTACTTGAATGTTTTTTTAACTTTTCCTGAGCACGACCAACCAAAGTACATTGTGCTTGTTTATGTAATGCATTTTAATAGAGCGTATTCAGGGTGTGTGCGTCAATGTTGTTGCTCTATTGACTTAAGTGTAATACACAAAATAGAGAGATTCAAACTTGGAAATATAACTCCAAGAGTTGGAGTGGACAAATACTGCCATACACAAAAATATATTGTTGGGTGGTACAAAATATTTTTTGGTTTGAATATATATATATATATATATATGCATATATCATTATACTGTGTGTCATGTCTCGTACTTTGTTAAATGTATATAGGTTGAAGTGTGTACTGATTTCAGAACCTGCTTTCTCCCTCGTGTTTCGTCTGATAAGCTTATTGGTGTCACCTGTGTCCACTTACCTCCTGTTTAAATAGTCCTTGTTTTCCATGTCCTGTGCCAGTTCGTCTTTGTTGTCAAGTTCCCCGCGATTTATGAATACTCAAGTGCTATTGTTGCCTGTGCCATCGTCTCTATTCTTATCGGATTGTCTGCCTGGTTTTCTGACTGCCTTCCTGTGTACCGAACCTCGCTTACCAATAAAACGATCTTTGATACACCAATATCCTGTTTAAGGAGTTGCAAGCCTTCCAGTGGTGCCACCAGGCATAACACTGTGCTTGTTATGAGTTGTGCCATTACTATTCAGGTTGTTTGACTTGACTAAAAAAGAGCAGAGATGAATAAATATCGAGTTTAGTCTACGTAAGAGTCTGTGTGCTTTTTTCCCTTCAATTAATTCCATGGTTGTAGTGAAAGAGAATTTAATTCATATTAATGGAAAAAATATAATTTAACTGTAATCAAAAGGTCTATAGCATGTGATAAAAAGATTTGAGCTATAAATACTTACTTTGTTTGAGTTCTGTTAACTTAATCCAATGAAAATAATTAATGGAAACTTGTTGTTAACAAAAATTTCAGCTATGAATACTCAATTTTTGAGTTATGTTCACTTAATCCAATGCAAAAATGAATGGAAACTTTTAAGTCATGTTTACTGAAAATATTTCAGTTGACTTAACATAAGCACTTTAATTTAACTGTTATCAAAAGGTACAAGTAGCACATGATCAAAACATTTGAAATATGAAAACTTAAGGATTTTAAGTTCATTAACTTAAAAAAAGTAAGGCAATCAGTTGCCTTAATTTTTTTGAGTTATGTTTACTTAT
>JAPMUY010006611.1:0-10000 GCA_026901105.3 Galaxias olidus
CCATGGTTAGGATAAGCACTGCTAAATAAAGACCCTTATATACCCTCCGACACACACACACACACACACACACATACACAGACTGTCCAGGTCTCTAGTAAATAGCCTGCTGACACGGGTTGACTGTCCCTGAACCCGACTCTGTCTCTCACACTCAGCATCTAAAAACACACACATCACCACATCAGCTAAGACTGGGCTGACTCCAACGCACAGGAACGACCCGGTGACGTCATCAAGAAGGAGAGAGGGGGATGGAGGCTGACATCATCAAGAAGGAGACAGGGGGATGGAGGAGACAGGGAGCTGGGGGGGTGACGTCATCAAGTAGGAGACAGGGAGCTGGGGGGGATGAGCATCAAGAAGGAGACAGGGGGTGACATCATCAAGTAGCTGGGGGAGACAAGAAGGGACAGGGGGATGGAGGGGGGTAGGAGACAGGGACATCATCAAGTAGGGACAGGGAGATGGAGGGGTGGCATCATCAAGTAGGAGAGAGGGGGATGGAGGGGTGACATCATCAAGTATGAGACAGGGAGCTGGGGGGGGGGTGATGTCATCAAGTAGGCCAAGTCAACAGTCAGCAGCACAGCGGTGGCACACGGCCAGCGGCACGCCCGTCCAGAGGGACCCCCCCCTGCTCATGGAACCTGGAGGTGGTGCAGTCAGAGAGGCAGGACAGGGTCTGCCCCCTCCACGTCAGAGTAGGGACTCAGAACACAGGGCACGCCCGTCCAGAGGGACCCCCCTGCTCATGGAACGTGGAGGTGGTGCAGTCAGAGAGGCAGGACAGGGTCTGCCCCCCCCACGTCAGAGTAGGGACTCAGAACACAGGGCACGCCCGTACATCGGATCCCAAGGAGCAAAATGTTGTGCTTTGAAATGACATGAGGAAAAGTCACACGATCTCTGAGCATTGTTTATAACACTGTCATGGGACATGATACAGTACTCATATTCTGTAAAAAAAAAAAAACAGAATATCATCTTTTCCATTTGGGATATTTTTTTGAAGCTGCGCATAGACACCGATATTCACCGACAGCAAGAGGACATCAAATCCTAAAGATTTGTTTATGAATCATACTCACCTCATAAGGAGATTACTACTAAAGCACTCAAAGATTTGGATTGAAATACGTCTCGATATAGATATCTAAATTCAACACAGATTAATAAAGAGACGAGTCTAGTTCCTTCATTTCTAGGGGGTTTGTTCGGTGAGGCGGCGTTCTGTAACCATGGTTCTAGGTGTGTTGGAGTGGCCCCTGATCAGGCTCTAGGGAAACCAGGTTTGGACTGTTGAACCAGAACAAACCTGGACATGTTAGCGAACAGAGACACAGAGAGTATTGGGACTGGGTGGTCACAGCTAAACCCCACAGGACCCTCAGATAGACGTGGCCTGTGTCACACAGCAGAGAGAGAGTACCGGAGTCCACCCAGACCTTTACATGGGCACCCTGCGTGTCTGTCTGAGACGCTGCCTACGACACAGCCAATCAGCACATGATCGGATGAAACAACGGATCAGCTAACGCAAATTTTTTTGTTTTTGTTTTCCCAGTCCCGAGATGGTGGAACACGAGTCCATGATTGACAGCCGAGGTGTGGTTGCTACGGTGTCCGTCCGGTGATGACCGGCTGCCGTCGTCCAGACGCTGAGGTGTGTGGAGGGTGATGTCACAGAGAAGGCGGCGGCGGTGGGAGGAGGAGGAGGAGGAGGAGGAGGAAGAGGAGGCGGGACCAGTGCTCAGGTCCGACGAGGCTCCAGCCTATAGGAGAGCTGCGTCAGGGTCCTCTGGTTGTCAATCACGCACAGCTTCCGGACATAGCCGCGCACCTCGGCGTGGTTCTTGTTGGGCTGGCATATGTCAGGGTCTGGGAGAGGGAGGGAGAGGGAGGGAGGGAGGGAGGGAGGGAGGGAGGGAGGGAGGGAGGGAGGGAGGGAGGGAGGGAGGGAGGGAGGGAGGGGGAGGGAGAGAGGGAGAGAGGGAGAGAGAGAGAGAGAGGGTGGGAGGGAGGGAGGGAGGGAGGGAGGGAGGGAGAGGGAGGGAGGGGCGGGAGGGAGGGAGAGAGGAAGGGAGAGGGAGAGGGAGAGGGAGAGGGAGGGAGGGAGGGAGGGAGAGGGGGAGGGAGGGAGGGAGGTATGGAGAGGAAGGGAGGTAGGGAGTGGGCGGGAGGGAGAGGGAGAGGGAGAGGGAGAGGAAGAGGAAGGGAGGGATGGAGAGGGAGGGAGGGAGGGAGGGAGGGAGATAGGGAGAGGGAGGGAGGGAGGGAGGTAGTAGCATGATAAACAGGTAGAAGAGAGAGGACAGGAATATGAACAGCAGGCCAGACGGCCAACACTAAAACTTGAAATACGACAGGACACACAGCAGAGGAAAGGCCTTCAGGTAAAGATGGCGCTAACTTACTGAACGGCTGGCTCCTGCAGTATCTCACCGACCGGATGGCGTTGGCTATGATCCGCTGGAAAAGAGAGAAACCAGAGAGCAGCATTAACCATGTCTCTGAGACAGCGGTGAGGAGAACAGCATTAACCATGTCTCTGA
Source organism: Galaxias olidus (assembly GCA_026901105.3). Classification (NCBI taxonomy): domain Eukaryota; kingdom Metazoa; phylum Chordata; class Actinopteri; order Galaxiiformes; family Galaxiidae; genus Galaxias; species Galaxias olidus. Next base: position 2,556 of record JAPMUY010006611.1, read on the forward strand.
GACAGCGGTGAGGAGAGCAGCATTAACCATGTCTCTGAGACAGCGGTGAGGAGAACAGTATTAACCATGTCTCTGAGAGAGCGGTGAGGAGAACAGCATTAACCATGTCTCTGAGACAGCGGTGAGGAGAGCAACAGGCCAAAGCAGCGTGCGGCGCTAATGAACGGGGACCCACCATTTTCTCAAAGTTCACCATGTTGTCTATGAGGGTCTTGTTGCCCTCGTGGGTGAAGGTCATATCTGGAGGGAGACGGGGACAGAGGAGGTCACTGAGATGGATCAAGGACCAGTGTGTCCTGAGAGCTAACCAGACCGCAGTCTATTCTGGTGGGCGTCCGTTTCCCTGTTGTGTGTTACCTTTGAGGAGGAGGGGCATGAAGGGGATGATTGGCGGCTCCAGCTTTGTTACTGTCAGGCGGTAGGCGCGGTGGTTCCTGGAAGGGTCCTGCTCACACGCGCGCGCACACACACACACACACACACACACACACACACACACGCACGCACGCACGCACACACAGAAAAGGTGTGACCGGTCAAATCCTACGGTGAGTGCTTTTGTTGAGTGCCTGGATACTAGTTGTAAGGCAATGTTGTGTGTATGGTTTTTTATTATATATATTCATGTATTTATTTTTTACAAAACATTACATTATTGTATACTAAGTTTCTGCTTCATCTTGCTCTCCCACTGCAATCTTCTGCATCCCTACAGCCAAAGTGATCATGCCTAATCCACTTCTGTGAGATTCCTGCATCCTGCCAAGTGGCTGAAGTGTTTGACTTGCTAAATATGTAGATGTGATTTGAGCTTACCAAGACCTCAAACATTTACTTTCAGTCTCCGAAAAACTGAAACGAGTGACAGCAAAAACTCAACTAACAAACTCACCATCATGCTCTCAAACTCGGCGTAGAACTTCTTAAACTTGCTGGGCAGTTTCTGGACGAGTTGGAGAGAGAGAGAGGAGCAGCGTTAGTACAGTAGTGTAGCATTAGCATAGCATTAGCATAACATTAGCGTAGCATTCGTATAGCATTAGCGTAGCATTAGCGTAGCATATTAGCGTAGCAATAGCGTTAGCGGCAGTGGGCTGGCGGCGAGCAGAAGCCTACCTCCCAGGTCTGGGTCAGTCGGCTCACCGCCGGGTTGCTCATGCCCATGATGATGGCAAAGAACGAGTTGAGGTTCTTAAACTCCCGACAGCTGCCGGAGGAAACCACACGCCAGACACACCGGTTACAAAAAGACACCGCGCCAGTGTGAGCCTTCTAGCATGGCTCTCAGTCCTCTGAATTCAAACCAACAAGCCCTGGTGGAGTTCTTTATCAGCTCTCCCGAGGATAAACGATCTGACCCCCACAGCCGGATAGCGGCAAGCCCTTGTGGAGTTCTTTATCAGCAATCTTAAGGATAAACGATCTGACCCCCACACCCGCGTGCTCTACTCACTGAGCGGCGATCTTGATGAACTTCTTGAGCAGCTGCACCCTCTTGCTGAGCTGGCCACACAGGCAGACCTCAGTGACCACCCAGAGCTGCACCTGGTTGAAGCGGCGCAGGAACAGCTCCAGATTGGCCGTGGTCCTCCGGAAGCTCTGCCGGCCAAACGTGTGGTAGAGCAGCTCATGCTGGGAGAGGGGACAGAGACCAGGGAGAGGTACTGTGTGTGAGGACAGGGGGACAGAGACAAGGGAGAGGTGCTGTGTGTGGGGACACAGGGGGACAGAGACCAGGGAGAGGGGCTGTGTGTGAGGACAGGGGGGACAGAGGCCAGGGAGAGGTGCTGTGTGTGGGGACACAGGGGGACAGAGACCAGGGAGAGGTGCTGTGTGTGGGGACACAGGGGGACAGAGACCAGGGAGAGGTGCTGTGTGTGGGGACACAGGGAAGGCTCTGAGGGACGACGGCTCAAAGGTCTGCTGTGTCTGTCTGTCTGTCATAGGGGGTATCACATCATACCTCCATCTGCCACTGAACCTAGTCTAAGGCGGTTCAAAACTTTCCATAAATAGTATTCTAATAGTCATTTTTATTCTATTACCAAACACCTCTTAACATAGGACTCCTTTTCTACATGTTCATCTAATTAAACAGCCAATGACAGAAGAAGTTAAGGTGGCATACGCAAGTTTGTACTTCATTTCTTTTTTTGGTGAAAATATATTTATACATTCAAGAAATATTCACTTCGTCATACATTGTGTTACCTTTAAAAGGTATTGAATGAATTATTGCATTTGTCAGAGTTGGGAAACATTGGACACTCATCAAGGAAGGTGTGTAGCATGCAAAGTTTCGCAGGTAGACATTCAAGTAACTTATAATACTGCAGATCAGTAGATGATCAGTAGAAGAGGCTACCTCAGAACAATTACCTCACCAGCAAATTGGAAGTAACAGAATATACTGCATGGCACTGTGTGGGAACAAGTTATCGTGTGCATGTATGTGTGTGTGTTTGAACATGTTATTGTGTGTATGCACAGTATGTATGTGTGTGCACGCGTGCGTACGTGCGTGCGTGAGTGTGTGCGTGCGTGTGTGTTTGAGCGTGCCTCCATACCTCGTGCACACAGCTGAAGAGCTCCCAGTCATACAGGGTCATCTGGTAGGCCAGGTCTTTGGAACTCATCAGCTCAAAACTGGACATGGACCCTGCTGACGGACCCTCCTGGTCCGAGAGAGGGGTCTGACACACACACACACACAGACACACACACACACACACAGGATATTAAATAAAGTGCAGGTTAAAGGGAGCCTTGCTCGGTTGTGATCCTGAGTCAGGCCAGACTGCGCTGTGCTCACCAGGGCGTTGAGCTGGTCTCGGGGGCAGGCGAACAGCCGGCCGTTGATGCCCACGCTGGAGAACACGGACACGTCGCCGGGCTTCAGCATCTGCTTCTCTGGGAGGGGAGAGAACACGGGTCACCTCACCAGCAGAAGCTCCAGCCATGTTCAGTGTAGTGTTTTCAATGATGTAGCGCTGTGTGCTATTTAGCATGATGACGAAATTCATTTTCAATTGGAAAGCCTGATATGTGTGTTTAATTACCTACTCTACTTGCATGTTTAAAGTCATTATAATATAATACGTATAATGTAATATAATATAAGAAACCCAATATTGTCCTGTCTCTTTAGGAAGAAAACAGTCTTCAGGTTTTTTAGTGTGTAAGCAGGTTGTAAGAATTTATTCAGAAGTTATCATAACACAAGCATTGACAAAGGAAATATAACTTGTTTGTAAATGGACCCTCCAATATCAACTACTACCTAAGATGAGAGTCCTGACCAAGGACTTTCACAGAATACTTATACCCAGGCAACAACATGTTCCTGGCTTAGAATAAACAGGTAATCGTGATGAAGGAATTGGGTGAAAATGTCATGCATTCAGCCCTTATCAACCGACCAGACATGGTGGTGCCAACCATATTCTCAAATATTATTAAGACAATTATGTCTGCAATAACTAATGGCAATAAATAAACAATAATTATGCAAATCATATAGAAATATTTGATTACTTCAACACTACAATCACTACTTGTCGCTGACAATACTAGCAGGGTAAACTGGGAAATGGAGTCCATGTGACTGATTGGCTACTCACCACCCGAGGAGCTGAGGTGGACCAATAGCAGCTCGTCACTGGTGCCAAGTTTGTCTGCCACAGCACTGGTCACCTCCCGGCCAGTTGCTGCCACGGCAACACGGATGGTAGTGTACGTGTGGTCACTGCAGTACACCTTCAACAGGACTGAGCACACACACACGCAACCACGTGAGAAATATTTCACTCCTCCTCCGACCCACTGCCCTCGTTCTCCATAATGCATGCTCCTTACACACACAACAGGTCAATATGACACGCAAACACACAAACTGCAGCGTGGATAGCCACACTCAGCGTCATGGGGGGTGCCGTTAGGACCACTCAGAACGAAACCACCTACTGTCATCCTGGTTCCTCAGGGGCTGCTTCTTCTGCAGTCTCTCCTCTCCGTTACTGAACTGTCGTATGAGCACCTTCTGCGGTCACATGGCGAAAGACAAACACACACACACACACGCACACACACACACACACACACACACACACACGCGCGCGCGCGACGGGGTCAGCCTACGTGTACAGCACAGAGAGTGGTTGAGGTACAGTGCCACTCACCACAACCACCGCTAGAGCTCACCTTTTTCTGGCTGGCCTTGGCCTCTTCTGAACTGCAGCACAGAAACAAAGCACTGGTTTAGGAATGAACTTTCATTGGGTTATATATCATAAAATATAATACTGGGTCATGCTCACTTTCTTTTTCGTGCAACCTGGAAATTGTGTTAATGGTTGAAATAATATGCATCAAATAATGCTTGAAGCAGCAGCAGTAGCAGGTGTAAGGGAAAACACAGGTCAATTTCAAAAGCCCCTCTTGTCCAGTGTTACGTGTCCCTTCACAACCCCGCTCGTTGCTAGCTACAGCATGCTCCGTTTGAACAGCATGACTCTAGCATGGTAATCACAGACCAGGGAACTTTACATTAATAATGTATATTTTTACTAAAACACTTTGAGAAAAACATAGGTGTGCTGCTAGAAAAGATTCAAATCAATCCAATAGCTAGTCCATTGACGTCTCCAGACCTGATTCATGTCATAAACTTTACAAGATAGAGATTACTATTTATTTACAACCGGCTAGATGCTCATGGTACGACTATTCAGAAATCCTACACGCCAATGTTAACTCTGGTCTCTAGCTCTGTTTAATTATAGCCTTTAATTATCTTTCTTCTTCTTCTCTTTGTTTGGCAGGCGTAAGCTGTCGTTGGCAGAGGTGTAAGTGTAAATTGCGACGCCATTGTGGCTGATCTGCTCACTACAGGATAGCTGCTACACGTAGTCAGTGCACGAAGGGCGTGAAAACGTAATCTGTTCCACACCAGCAGTGTCGTGATCATGAGGGGATTGTCCCTAGGCAAGGGCTTCCTTGTTTACAACCCTCCTGATTGGTTGGTTTGGTTAAATGATTAAATATGTAATAAAATAACTACTGCAGCTTTAAAAAGGGTTTGGTATTCAAGGTTAAGGAGGTGGTAAAGGTCAGGGGTTAAAGTTCAGGACATACTGGAGTTTGAGGACCTTCTCCAGCTCGGGAACGAAGTCTTTGAGAGCCCGGAGAACCCGCGAGTCGTTGGACACCCCTCCATACAGCTCCTACACACAGAGACGGCAAACACACACAGGCTACATCCATATCTACTACTGTTAACATGTGTGTGTGTGTGTGTGTGTGTGTGTGTGTGTGTGTGTGTGTGTGTGTGTGTGTGTGTGTGTGTGTGTGTGTGTGTGTGTGTGTGTGTGGACACCCCTCCATACAGCTCCTACACACAAAGACGGCAAACACACACAGGCTACATCCATATCTACTACTGTTAACATGTGTGTGTGTGTGTGTGTGTGTGTGTGTGTGTGTGTGTGTGTGTACACACAGTGTGTGTGTGTGTGTGTGTGTGTGTGTGCTCATCTGTGTGTGTACTGTGTGTGTGTGTGTGTGTGTGTGTGTGTGTGTGTGTGTGTGTGTGTGTGTGTGTGTGTGTGTGTGTGTGTGTCCATACAGTGTGTGTGTGTGTGTGCAAACACACACTGTGTGTGTGTGTGTGTACTACTGTTAACATGTGTGTGTGTGTGTGTGTGTGTGTGTGTGTGTGTGTGTGTGTGTGTGTGTGTGTGTGTGTGTGTGTGTGCGTGTGTGTGTGTGACACCCGTGTACAGCTCCTACACACAGTGTGTGTCAAACGTGTGTGTGTGTACACACTGTGTGTCATCCATATCTACTGTGTGTGTGTGTGTGTGTGTGTGTGTGTGTGTGTGTGTGTGTGTGTGTGTGTGTGTGTGTGTGTGTGTGTGTGCTGTGTGTGTGTGTGTGCGTGTGTGTGTGTGTGTGCGTGTGTGTGCGTGTGTGTGCGTGCGTGTGTGTCGACGTGTGTGTGTGTGTGTGTGTGCGTGTGTGTGTGTGTCTGTGTGTGTGTGCGTGTGTGTGTGCGTGTGCGTGTGTGTGTGTCTGCGTGTGTGCGTGTGTGCTACGCACCTCCAGGAAGGCCAGCGTGGCCGGCTCCTCCTGCAGCAGGTAGGTGTGTGTGTTCAGCCAGCGCATGGCCAGCGTGAGCACCCGTTTCTTGGTGGTGACGGCGTGCTCCATCCTCTCCTGCTCGGAGCCAGGGGGCGCCGGTGAGTGGTAAGTGCACGAGGGGTTAAAGACGCACAACGGCACTCGCGCTACACACTGCTAGGCTAACCTCGGGAGCTGACTACGCAGGCCTATTATTACATTAGCATTGAGGAAAGAGTACAAAATGGGCTGTTGATTATTCATCTATCCTCTGCTAACGTGAACGTGACACTTCATCGTGAGTACACACAGTACACAGAGTAATCAAATACTGATCGATGTCCTTCAGGGGCTGAGACAGAAAGAAACAACGAGCCTAGCGGGGAGGAGAACAACAGAGGAGAAGACGAGAGAGACACAGCACACAGAGTGATGAAGAAAGAGGGGGGGGGGGGGGGGTTAGCGAGCTGTAAGGATATTGAGCCATAAGGAGAGGACATAGCTGGCTGTTGGGCATGAAGACACAGTGCATGAGGACAAAGTCGTCCACCGCCGGGTCTGGGAGAAAGAGGAGATAACACAGAAGAGGTCAAAGTGAAACCGTTCCAGGACTATTACTGAGATCCCCCCCCCCGCCCCCCTCATTGTTTTTCCATGTCCTGCTCTGTCTCTACCTGGGAGAAAGAGCAACACAGTGAAACCGACAGTAAGTGAGAGTAGAAGCAACTATCACTGATAACATGATTTTCATGGGAATGGATCTATCCATGGATCCGATGACATTTCATGACACTGGGCGTCCTTGACTTTGTTTCTCCGTCTCTGCCTCTACCTGGGTCACTGTGGTGCGTGCCCGTCCTCATGGTCTCCAGGAAGTGTTCCAGAATCTTCTCGGGGGTTCCAGATATCACGGTGTACCTGGGGCGCCGGGAGAGAACTTGTTCAGGACGTAGCAAACAGGCGAAAGGACCAGAGACAAATTCATATAGTGCTAACTAACTAAGTCACAGCCTCACAGTACCATGGCTAACTAACTAAGACACAGTCACACAGTACCATGGCTAACTAACTAAGTGACAGCCTCACAGTACCATGGCTAACTGACAGCCTCACAGTACCATGGCTAACTAACTAAGTCACAGCCTCACAGTACCATGGCTAACTAACTAAGACACAGTCACACAGTACCATGGCTAACTAACTAAGTCACAGTCACACAGTACCATGGCTAACTAACTAAGTCACAGTCACACAGTACCATGGCAAACTAACTAAGTCACAGTCCTACAATCCCCTAGTTAACTAACTAAGTCACAGTCCTATAATCC
>JAPMUY010006611.1:27500-42500 GCA_026901105.3 Galaxias olidus
AAAAGACATCCACGCACGACGATGCCATGGCAGAAAAAAGCGAGCGTGTAATATAGCACCCACCTTTTATCCAGACAGATAACCCATTCAGCCGACGTAGACGAGTTACAGGATGATTGTACAGCGACCATCTTTCCAGAGTAGGCAATGTGCTTTCGAAACGGGAGATGCTACAGGAGGCTTACCCTGTTCTCGGTGCTGTGGTCGTTAAAGAAGAGAGCTGGCGACGCGCCCCCTTCCCGCCCCTCCGTCTATCTACAGTAGGTTGATACTACTGAAATAATGCTGTGTTCTACACTCGATGTACACTACTCGCGTACACTAAATCCCGGCTTGGATGTATTCAAGCAGATAAAAGTAACTCACAGCAAAGGAACAACAACAGTACGTTAAAGTAGCGAGTAATCACGCATGAGTTGTCGTAAACAGTGAGTTGAATCTGTGCACTTTCACGGAGAGAACGTCCAGCCGCCGGCACACAGTGGATGGAGGCAGTTGGGCGAGACACAACAACGATGGCTTGTCGCCAGGACTACCGCTCCTGATGCTGATGCTGCAGCAGAGGAGAAGAAGAGAGACCGGGAAGCGTCGAAGGCTCAGCCCACTTGGTCATTCTCCGTGTCATAGGATGTGTGGAGAGGAGGCTTGGGCTTTAGAGGGATGATATGGTATGATTAGGAGGGGAGGTAAATACACCCCCACTGTGGACACTTTCAGAGAAATAAAAATAATATTTATGGACCCTTGACGGAGGACTCTGCACTGTACTACACACTCACCAACAAAAACAGTTTACTCAGGATTCCTTTTTCAAACTTCAATTATACTATACACCAAATAGTCCCAGCTCCTGACTGTGTGTGTGTGTGTGTGTGTGTGTGTGTGTGTGTGTGTGTGTGTGTGTGTGTGTGTGTGTGTGTGTGTGCGTGCGTGCGTGCGTGCGTGCCTGTACTGGATCTGTTCAAAGTGGCACATCAACACACATCCATATGGCTCTACCTTTTGGCTTCAAAGTGTGAAGTAGAGAGGCAGGAGAGGCATGTACGTGTATTAGTAACAAGAACAATACAGTCAGCAGAAGTTCCTAAAGCAACTGTATTTCCTAAAGTTCTAAGTTCCTAAAGCAACTGTATTTCCTAAAGTTCTAAGTTCCTAAAGCAACTGTATTTCCTAAAGTTCTAAATTCCTAAAGCAACTGTATTTCCTAAAGTTCTAAGTTCCTAAAGCAACTGTATTTCCTAAAGTTCTAAGTTCCTAAAGCAACTGTATTTCCTAAAGTTCTAAGTTCCTAAAGAAACGTTATGTTTCTTATAAGAGGTGGTTTTGGCAGCCTTTACAGTTTTCTGTAATTATTTTCCCTAACCGTTTCAAAGAAGACATTCAGAATGCTCGTGGTCACTCACTGCATAGCGCTAGCATGATCAACGACTGTACTCCAAGTATGGGCATCTCTTCCTGGTTTAGTGACGCACTTCCTTGTGCCGTGAAGCAAATCGTCACAGTCTCGCGGGAGATCACGCCCGGCGGCAGGCAACTTTTATATTGAATGTTAAGACTTCAAGAGGAGGATTTTTTCATTCTCCCATAGACATTCCATCCATCCATTAGCTATACCGCTTATCCTTTGCAGGGTCGCAGGGGGGCTGGAGCCTATCCCAGCCGACACAGGGCGAGAGGCGGGGTACATCCTGGACAGGCCGCCAGTCTATCACAGGATCTATCACAGGGCCCTTAGACATTACAATGTGCAAACTGTAGAAAGGCATTGAGAATAAGTTAATACAACAGAGTTGTCTATTGTGGCTTTAACTAACACCCGACCTGCCATGTGTTCATTTGGACAGCAGGGGGCAGCACTGCATACAGGTCATTAGTGAACAGGTGGCCAATGCTCCAAAATATAAACATAAAATGATGGTGTGTACAGATACATACAAACTTCAAAGGTATAACCAACCATGGAGGAATAGACAAATGCAAAGTCATTCAGTCATTCTGGGGTCTTTGTCAAATTGCGACGTGGCAGATAGTTGTGTGTATACAGCCTATGGGGTGTAATGATGAGGGTGCGTTTGGAATGATCTGGGGATTCACTCAGTAAACTGTGGTCCCTTGGTGGGCCTGTGAATCTCTAAATATGGTCGACCAAATAGACCGCCATCTGTGTGATGCTTGTCTGCCAAAGTCAGTCACTGACACACGCGCGCGCACACACACACACACACACACACACACACACACACACACACACACACACACACACACACACACACACACACACACACACACACACACACACACACACACACACACAGAGCTGACAGTAAACAATGACGAAGTCTAAATAAACACTGCACTGACAAATAGAATTCATCGTCAGTGCGTCCTTCAGTGTTTGATATCACAGTGTAATGTTCCGGTTATGGTTGAGTTAGCAACAGAGCACAGGCTGCCTCTCCATGATGTCAGCTGTCTCGTAAGGTTTGGCTGGGTGAGTGAACAAAACCACACTGAAACTCGAAGGTCTCATTCATTACAACAGCAATGCCTCGGCTACCAGCCTTGCGGTACAGACAGTGCGTGTGAGTGTGTGTGTGTGTGTGTGTGTGTGTGTGTGTGTGTGTGTGTGCGTGCGTGCGTGCGTGCGTGCGTGCGTGCGTGCGTGCGTGCGTGCGTTCGTGTGTGTGTGTGTGACTGTTAGTCAACACGTGAAGGATTTCCGAAAGATTGTCTTGGTCTTAGCACTTTAATTACTTTAATTGATTTTAGATTGAAAGATAGAAAAATCTGTTTCTGACCTGAATCCTTTATCTACTGTGCAGCCTGGGAATGACAGCGAGGACCAAGGAGCCTTGGCCCACCCCGGGGGTGTGTGTGTGTGTGTGTGTGTGTCGCTGCCTGCGTGGAGGTGGAAGGGTTGAGGGTGGAGAGGTGGCATCCTCAGTAAAGACCTATGACTATGGGTGCCCCACATTCTCTTTTCTTCATCGCTTGAAATAGCTTTTCACTGTCTTCCTCTCTAACATCCCAACCCACGTCCTCTCCTGTCTCACCTTGCCCCCCTCCTAAATGTGTACTCTCTCTCTCTCTCTCCTACGCTTTTAACTCACACACCCTACCTCGATCACTTCACTTTGGTCCCTATATATTTTTCGATCCGCTGCCCCCCCCCCCTCCCATCCTCCAGTTAGCCTCATTCAGTGTCTAGCCTTGTGATTGGCTCTTATTTATATCATCTAGGTCCCAAAGCCACCTGGGAGAATGGCTGCAGTCGGATCCAGGTCACCGGAATCAGAACCACTCCACTTCTCCCTGATTCGGCCCAGTCCCGTTAGGCTCTGCCAGCTCCCAACACACACACACACGCACACACACACACATGCATGCACTCCCACACAAGCATAGCGGTTCACATCAGCATCATATTACAGGTAGAGATGTACCAGCAAACCCAGGTAAGACTATTTCACCATGCACTCTCACCAGCATCACAGATAGTGAGATGTGTTGGAGTGAGATGGGGAGACATTTGAGGAAGATGACAGCAGCACAATGGAGGGTGACACAGGTAAATTACTGCTTCTCCTTCTTTCGATTTGAATATGGAGATAGAATGAATGTGAATTTGGCTCCAAAGGTTTTAGAGCATGTTAGATTCAATATCTTTATAGCTCATTTGATTAATGATCAACAAAACAGCTAAATCAATGAAAGCACCTGCTTAATGTCCATATTGAGTGTGAGTTCACTTTTGTAAATCTGTTATATCGCGCACTACATTTTTTTATCCAAAGTGTGAGCATCTTTCTAAGAAGCTAGGTTTGATGCTAAAATCCAATTGTTACGGTTTCTCTGGCATTAGCTACGGTAACCGCGGGTTCACCCATTGTGATTCACACACACACAGGGGTAGTTTACACAGGATTACGGCGTGATAATCTACTTAGTGACAAGAGCCGCCATCTGTTTTCCATTAGAAGCACAGTGAGTAGGTTAATGAGCGTCGCCAATAACAAACTAACAAAACTGTCGCCAGTACGTCTCGATTACTTGACGTAATTTTTGTACGAGAAGAATATAGAAGTGAAGGTAAGTGCGTCTCGAAAACTTTCCACAACTAAAGAACGCGTTTTGTTTGCAAGGTCCAAGCCGCCTATACCTACTCGAGACGGTACACATTTGATGACTTAGTTAATTACAGGTAAGTGTGTGTACCCGTGCTTGTCTGTTGAAGTTTAGTATGTGACGAAACAAAATCCGTCTTCCCCCTTCATAGAACCGAGTTTCTGTCCGCACTGTTTTGTTTTCTAAACGTTTTTTAGGCTAATAGTTGTTTTAAAATATGGAATATATCATCTTGTCCAAAAAGTTTTTTACTTTCCGTTTTTGGCCAATAATATATATAAGGTAGGTGGTTTTGCTGTGAGATATGAATCTGACAAACTGTGTTGTAAATGTAAACTAATGCAAAAGAAGCGTGTTTGGAATTGATTGAATATTGTGACTTCTGCTTGTCCACAACAGGTCTTACAACCAGCAACATGCAGTCCTTGTAGCCCTTGTACAGTCTAACTCGCCCACTCTGAGTATCCTACACCAGCTAGCCTAGGCCTGCTCTCAGCTAGAGGACCATTCATTCCATCAATCCTAGACCAACCTGAAGAGAGCTATACTCCACGTCTTCCTCCGGCCCAGCTCTCCTCCTCTAGCCTCCAGCCACAGATGATGCGGACAGACAACAAAGGCCGAAGTGCCTCTCCCCATAGGAACGCCTACAAGTCCGACTTCCACGCCGTGAAATGCTCCTTTGACCCGGGGACCACGCCGCCGAGCGGCCCCAGACCCACCGGCTCTCCTCCAGAAGCCCCCGCTGGGTCCTCCATCTGCCCGTCGGACCCCGCGATGTCGCTCGGCGGTCGAAACCGGGTCCCCTGCACCAGAGGGAGCAAGATCCGGGAGAACATCTTCCTCCAGATGGACAGCCAGCAGCTCCGACAAGACGGGGCGGGGCCGGGTCGCACCGGCACCCCGCTCCTGTCTCCTCCGGCCCCGAACCTCCCGGCTCAGCTGTCGCCTCTTCCCCAGCCTCGGCACACCCTGCCCAGCTCCTCCTCCGCCCTGGGCAGTGGAACCAGCCTCACCAGCCTCTCCAGCCTGGAGGCCTCCCTGGGAGACAGGTCATCGAGGACCGAGGAGATGGCCGAGGTGGACAGAGTGGCCCTGGCGCAGAAGTTCTCCGTGACCCGGAGGTTGTTTGAAGCCAAGGGGACGGAGGTGGGCGGCGGGTCTGGATCGAAGGCTCTGTCCGTCAGGGGGGGCAAGGGGTGGGGGGAGGAGAGCGGAGAAGGGGGGCAGGGGAAGGACCGATGGAGCCTGGCCCAGCCCGCCACCCCGCACACGCTCCAGGACGTCCTTCTCCTCGGAAACAGCCGCTCCGATGCCTCTGTCTCTCCTAGTCCTCTGTTACCGTCCAGAGAGGAGGAGGGAGAAGGCTCCGCGTGCCCCTCCGTGTCCAGTATCCCCAGCCCCCATCCACAGCCTCCCACACCCGCATGCTCCTTCACCTACCCCTCCTCTTCACACTTCTCAGCGGCCCAAGATGAGGCGAAAGACGCAGAGCCGAAGGGGGAATGCGGGCTCGACGTTGACCCCCGTGTGACCCCAGCTGACCCCGAATCCCCCGTGGTCCCTGTCCGGGCCGAGTTGGTGCACGTGAAGAACGAGTCATCCGAGAGCGAGGACAACGAGGAGGGGGAGAGGAGCAAGGACAGGGAGAAGCAGGAACGCCCCACCATGGAGGGAGGAAGGGGGAGAAGAGAGGAGGAGGAGGAGGAGGAGGAGGAGGAGTTGGTCGACGACGTGTTTGAGGAACCATGTGCGAAGCCATCACCAGGGGATGGAACATTTGTAGAACCCTGTGAGGTGGAACCTAAGAACGGCGTGGCCAGAAGAGCCGGCCGGCCAACGGAGAACGGGACGGAGTCAGGAAGAGCTCCGGACCGGCAGGAGCCTGGACACGGGGAGGGGCGAGCACAGGAAACGGGAAGCGTGGCCGCACAGTGCACTCCTCCATCCCAGAACTCCGAAGAAGAGGGGGACACTGGGCAGTCCGAGACCATGAAGGATAAGAAAGAACAGATGAAGCAGGAGGGGAAAGGAGAGAACCACGGCGATGGGGAGTGTGATGAGGAAAGAAGTAGGGAACGCATTGGGATTCAGGGAACACAAACCACACGAGATGAGGAGGATGGGAAGGCCGACAGAAACACAGAGGGGCAGCAGGACACGGGTGAGGAAGAGGACAGGAAGTGCAGAGGCGGTACAGAAGGGACAGATGGGCACAGAGCGGAGGATGAGGAAGGGGGAGCAGAGGAGGCGAAGGGGTCGGCCACCATCTACGGTATAGAGAACCGGGCCTTCCTCGATGACCGCAACAGAGAGTCAAAGTCGTGTCTTGCGTCTCCCACGGAGCACGGAGGGAGCCCTACGCATCCAGCGGGGGAGCCCGCCGCGGAATACCTGGAGATTCCTGGACTTACGGAACTCTCCGACCAGGAAGAGGGTGCCGGGGAGACGGCTGCTGGGCAAAAAAGGAAGATCTCTTTCTCTCCAGCGCCGATCAGAGTAAGACACCCCCGCTGTCGTCTGTTCACATCACCCCCCCCCCCCCATACACACACACACACACACACACCCCCCCCCCCCCCCCCGACCCCCATATCACTCACTTCAAACTGTCTGGAGCTTTACAGTTAGCCAGATATAAAGATGTCTGACACTGAACTAGCACAAGGCACCAGGCAGTACAATGTCAATGAGACGCGGTTGTCAGTTGCAGGTGTTCCATGAAGTTGTGGTGACAGGGTGTTAGCCCAAAGCTCCTTGGCTAATCCTCGAGGGGAGGAGAGGCAGGAGCTGGAATGCAGCACTATTGTCAGCTATTTAGCTCAGCGCTGCTGTGACGCAGGCAGCACCTCACATTCCCCTGTGTGTGTGTGTGTGTGTGTGTGTGTGTGTGTGTGTGTGTGTGTGTGTGTGTGTGTGTGTGTGTGTGTGTGTGTGTGTGTGTGTGTGTGTGTGTGTGTGTGTGTGTGTGTGTGTGTGTGTGTGTGTGTGTGTGTGTGTGTGTGTGTGTGTGTGTGTGTGTGTGTGTGTGTGTGTGTGTGTGTGTGTGTGTGTGTGTGTGTGTGTGTGTGTGTGTGTGTGTGTGTGTGCGCCTGCGTAGGTTCGTGTACTATCTGTCGACACCGTAGAACGCAGTGTCACAAACGGTCACTAATGGGTAGGAGGTGTGTGTGTGTGTGTGTGTGTGTTTGTGTGTTTCCTATCCCACCTCCCTGTTGAAAGTCCCAGTCTGAGGCGTGCCAATGTAAACAGAGGCGAGAGGTGTCTGGTGCTGCAGATGGCTGGCCCTCCTGCCGTCTGCCATGCTCGAGACGGCGTGAAACACACACACACGCTACTAAAACCCCTTCCTACTAATTCCTCCAACGCCTCGTGTTAATGAACAGTGGTCCTGTCCCCTCCTCTCTCCTGGTGTTCAGTGTGTTAATGAACAGTGGTCCTGTCCCCTCCTCTCTCCAGGTGTTCAGCGTGTTAATGAACAGTGGTCCTGTCCCCTCCTCTCTCTCCAGGTGTTCAGCACCTACTCCAACGCCGAGTACGAGCGGCACAACGAGGACGTGGACCCGGTGGCCGCCTCGGCCGAGTATGAGCTGGAGAAGAGGGTGGACAAGATGGACGTCATCCCCGTGGAGATAGAGAAGGGTTTGTTGATGTCACCCCCCCCCCCCCCCACATGTCTTTGTGAATCTCCCCAGATTAAAAGTGGGTTAATGATGTCTCAGACAGTCCCCTATGGAAACGTCCCCTGGTTCGTTGGTGCTTGCTTCCTCCTTGGTGTCGGGTGCTAACGGGTAAACTGATTAGCGATCGGTTAGCCTAGTTGGCCAAACTCCTCAGGGCTTTCCGTTTTCCAGGCTGGTTTTTTGGATGTCTGTCACCGCTCGCGTTGCGGTCTGTTTCACCATGCGTGTGTGTTTCCCCTCCGTAGGCAAGGAAGGCTTGGGGATCAGCATCATAGGGATGGGGGTCGGAGCGGACCAGGGGCTGGAGAAGTTGGGCATCTTCGTCAAAAGCGTCACCAAGGGAGGAGCTACGGAGAGAGATGGCCGGTGAGGCTTTGGACCCCCCTGTCTGTCATGTGGTACTGACTGAGAATCTGGCTATGCCTTAACACACTGTGGGTGTGGGGGTGTGTGGGTGTGGGTGTGTGCGCTCTAGGATCACAGTGAATGATCAAATAGTGGAGGTGGATGGGATCAGTCTCGTGGGAGTCACTCAGCTGTTTGCTGCTACCCTTCTGAAGAACACCTCCGGCGTGGTTCGGTAAGTGTGTGTGTATACGTGTGTTGTCGTTTTTGTTGGCGACTTGCTCTGTCGAATGAGTTTTTGGAGTCGTTGTCTCAATCACCCGCCTGCAGCGTGATAGGTTGTTTCCTCCTGCTCTAGGTTTTTGATTGGACGAGAGAAGCTGGGGGTGGAGAGCGAGGTAGCGCGGCTGATCTGTGAGAGTCTGGAGCAAGACAACTCGACCAAAGAGGTGCTGATGATGTCTGGAGGGAGGGGGGGTGTAAACAGGGCTTGAGTTTGATTTAGTGTGTGTGTGTGCTTTTCAGAAGGAGAGAATAGGAGATGATGGTGACGATGGTACTGTTGCTTTGGAGAGGAGCAGGATGACGCCTGTGACGGAGGAGGAGGAGGAGGAGGAAGAGGAAGAAGAAGAAGAAGAGGAGGACATATCGATGCTGTCCAGCTCTGACAACGAGCAGATGTGTCTCCGATACCAGCAGGTGTGTGCGTGCGTCGTGTGCGTGTGACGTTTGGTAACACTGCGTCTAGCTCTGACAGGATGGTGCGGGCGGTAGCGTGTCAATTCTCTTTTCTTCCATTTTCCTTGCCCTTCTCCCCCGTCACACGTACCCAGCTCCAGTCCACACTGCGAAGCAGAACGACCCAATTCCGCCAAGCGAACAAGAAGGTAGGTCACTCACATGAGATTTGGATAGCACACACACCCACACTGATAGATACAGTGTGCACCCCCCACCCCCCCCACCCCCCGCCCCTTCTGAACAGTGTGACCCATTTAGCACTCGTTGAAATGTCAAATCCCCATTTATTAGGACGCCCGTTTCAACCCTTCCAGAAGTCAGGCCTCCTTCCTCCCTTCTCCTGGAGGGTCTGAGTGTAGGGAGAAAGTGAGTGGTGAATGCCTAGTCCACAGTATGATGTGGAAACTCCTGCCCTATCCCACTGAATATTGCCTAGTCCATAGTATGATGTGGAAACCCCTGAATATTGCCTAGTCCATAGTATGATGTGGAAACGCCTGCCCTATCCCACTGAATATTGCCTAGTCCATAGTATGATGTGGAAACGCCTGCCCTATCCCACTGAATATTGCCTAGTCCATAGTATGATGTGGAAACGCCTGCCCTATCCCACTGAATATTGCCTAGTCCATAGTATGATGTAGAAACGCCCTATCCCACTGAATATTCTGCTCCCAGTAATTACCTCTTTTTTTTTACCTCGTTGTGTCACATTTATGAACCAAAGTAATTTCAATCAATTCGTTATTGAGTCAGTCAGTACACTTGGAGTTGCGTGTGCTCACTGCCCAACACTGTCTCTCTCTCTCTCACACACTCACTCACTCACTCACTCACGTCCTCCGTGTGGTGTAGTTGAAGGTGTTGGAGAAGCAGGTGGCGTTGTTTGAGAGACAGAAGGCTGAGCTGGAGCTGAGGGCTGAGGACGCAGAGGAGAAGGCCCAGAAAATAGACAAGTACTGGATATCCATAATAATAATAATAATAATAATAGAAATCATTAATAGCTATTGTATCCAATGAGCGTAGTGGTAAAAGGCTGGGGTCGTGGCTTTTGAAGGCCCTGTCTAAATGTTCTCTGACATCACAAATCGGGCAGCCATGTTGTGGAGGGGAGCGAGGTAGCGGATGAGGTCACGACCCCTCTGCTCCCCTAGGTATTGGCAGGAGGCCCAGACGCTGTGCAGGGTGGTGAGCCAGCGGCTGGCCGACGCCCAGAGCCAGTCGGACACCCTGGAGGTCAAGTACGGCAAGGCCAAGAGGCTGGTGAGGGACTACCAGAGAAGGTGAGGTCGCGGTGCGCTCCCGCCCCCAGACCGGTAGCACGGCAGACGGGGATAGGGCCGCTGACTGTCCCCCTCTCCCTGTGCAGGCTGGAGGAGGGGGAGAGGAGGGAAGCAGATCTGAAGAGGGATGCAGAGGAAGAGGGGAGGAGACACCAGGAGCTGGTGGACAGTCTACAGAGACAGGTGAGACCCCCCATCTCTCCCTCCCTCTCTCTCGCACTCACTCACTCACTCACTCACTCACTCGTCAAGCTGGTTGAAGCAGAGCAGTGTGTTAGTGGCCTTGTTAAATGGCCGCGGGGGACGCTCAGCCCGTCTGCTACTGAGTGACTGAAGGGTTTGTCTCCCCAGGGGGCCCAGCAGGAGAACGGGGAGTCGGGGAGCAGGGACCGGGTCAGCTGCTCCATGGACGTCACAGGTGGGTATCGCCGGGCCCCTGGCTCCTAGACCTGTGGAGCGTGCGTGTGTTTCATGTGCGTTAGCGAATTTTAGACGTTCTGGCACGTCCATCGACCCGTCACCGTGTGTGTTCCAGGGTCGGAGTGGAGCATGGTGGTCCCTGACACGGGTCGGCTGGACTCCAGCGCCCACCGAGCCAGAGCTCAGCTGGCCCAGAAGGCCAAGCGCCACCCGCCCTCGCGGGACCATCTCCGAGGGAACGCCACGAGACAGGTCAGCTACGGGCACGCCCCAAACACTGCACACCTTTAGCAGAGGGGCGCTAGGACCCAGTTTGAAACGGACCACCATGTTGACGCTCGCCCACTACAGGAGGAGGAAGACCGCCACTCTCAAGAGACGGGGCACGGCAGCCAATCAGGGCCCGCCCCCGGTGTGGGGAAGGCGGGACTCCGGGGGAGCAGGGGTGACCACTGCAGCTCCTCCTCCCTCCCTAACCTCACCCCCCGGCCCCCTTCCTCCCTGCTCCTCCCCCCCCTGATCCAGGTGAGCGGCGTGGACTCTCCGTCGCCCTGCCAGGACTCAGAGAGCCGGAAGTCCAAGAGGAGGTTCCCCGAGTTCAGGTAAGGCGGCGCCCGACAAGGCCGGACCTGTGGGCGGAGCGCAGGCCATCCCCTAACTGGCTCTCTGCTGCCCCCTAGGGGAATCCGCAAGTCTCTGAGCAGAGGGAGGAAGAGCGAGAAGGACAAGACCAATAGGCCCCTGACCAGCAGGTGTGTGTGTGTGTGTGTGTGTGTGTGTGTGTGTGTGTGTGTGTGTGTGTGTGTGTGTGTGTGTGTGTGTACATTAACATAAGATGGGGATTAGAACGAAAACACAACAGTGGGTCAGATTTTCAGTGGTGATTGAGGTCTGCCCGTTGTTTAACTGCGGCGTGCTGCCCCCCCCCCCTCGCTGCAGGGGCTCCTGTGGGGACCTGGAGGCCATGGCCAGGGGCAGGGAGTCTCCCACCGGCTCCGTCAGCTCCGTGCCCTCCTCCTGCCTGCCCTTCCCCTGGTTTGGCGAGCGGGGTCGGGATAAGGAGGAGAGGGGGAGGGAGAGGCTGCGCTCCGTGTCCAGCACCAGCCTGCCCTACCTCACCACCAGCCGAGCTCCGGTCAGAAACCACACCCACACACACCGTACACCTCGGGGATGAGTGGTGTCCACTGCTTTCTGCTTGAGGGACTGCTTTACGGAGCAGCTTGATTGTGTGTAGAATAACCTTGGTGGTGGTGGTGTGTGTGTGTGTGTGTGTGTGTGTGTGTGTGTGTTCCAGAGCGTAGGGTCACCGGTGGGTAATTCCGCTCCTGGTGTGGTGGGTCACCTCTCTCTTTCTGGACGCTCTCACACTCTCACTTTCTCCTCCACTGAGGTGAGTATCTCTCTCTTTCTTCCTCTGTCTCCATCTCCCTCCTTTGTTCTACACTGAGACAGTTTTTACTATGTCACATTGTCCTACACACACACACACACGCACATTTCCACTCATGTTCTAACGCCTTACCTCTCCTCAGTCCATTTTTCATGTCTTTTTGCGTCCCATCTCTTTTCATTTCTTGTCTTTCCCGTCTTTTCCTCCTCCTGAATGCCCTCCCTCTCTAGACCCTGGAGGAGGACCTGCTCTCCATGCACAACAACAACCTCCTCCACAGCCTGCCCCTGTCGGAGTGGACCCCCCAGGAGGTCTGCCTGTGGCTGATGGCCCTGAACATGGACCGGTACGGAGCCGAGTTCACCTCCAGAGGCGTGGACGGACCGCAGCTCCTCCGGCTGGACAACGACAAGCTCAAGGTGGGTCGGGTCAGGGGTCGGAAGCGGCCGTGTCCCAATAGTGTGCGGCAGCGTCCTTACCTCGCGGCCTTTTTCCTTTTCTGTTTGGGTTTGACCCGTGGCTTCTTGTCCCGTCAGGCGCTGGGTGTGTGCAGCCCTAGTGACCGCGCCCTTCTGAAGAGGAGTCTTAAAGAGACAAGGAAGAGGGAGGAGAAGGAGAAGGAGAGGGAGAAGAGGCAGGGGAAAGAGGAGAAGGAGAGGGAGAAACGGGAGGGCGAAGACAAGGAGAGAGGGAGGAAGGGGAAGGGGGTCCAGGCCCACCCCGGCAGCAGAACGCTGCGGACGGAGTCCCTGTTGTAAGGTGGAGGACTACCAGGGACGCACAACGTCGCGAACCCAGCTGCCCTCTAGTCCCTCATCTCCCCACCAGCACCTTCACCAGCTACATGGTATGTCTACAGAAACACAGCCATTCTGCCAGCAGATCCAAATGGCTGCAATTCAGTCCCAAGGACCCATTTTGAGTCAACGCGTAAAGTCATGCTGACATGGACCAGTTGAAATGTTAACTTGATTCCCTCTGGCACTACTACTCCCTTAGTGAACTTCATTTGAATGCGGTTTGAATATAGAAGCCTTTAAGATTGAGTGGCAGTTGCCATGTACAGATTTTATCTCATGGATATTGTATGTTTTTTTGCTTTTTAAAGCAAATTGAAATGTCTCAATGACTTGTAAATGCTTTTTTTAATGTGTTAATAAATAATGTTTAAAACATAAGGCTTGGAACGCTCTTTGAAGGTTACCCAACATGGATTAAAGAGAAGTAGTAGATTGGAGAGTAAAAATATTTATTTGTAAAAGTCAGGCAGGTATAGGCTCACTCACACATGTCCCTATACCAGGAGACCCTCTCCTGGTAGACTGACCGTCTATTTTACAAAGGCATGGCAGTTCACAGTTACAAATTGACATCTAAACATTCTTTGCGGTTTTGTGGAAGTTGACGGTCTCCCAGAAGGTATTTATCCACTTTGTGAACTTAGTTAATTGTGTGAACTTAGTTAATTGTGTAGTAGTAGTTGATCTGAAACCATGAATTCAGCACATCCTATGAGTGTTAAATCGAAAATAATAAATGAATTGTTTTCTCTCTCTGATAGAAATGTATTGAAGGGATCTTTGGCCTTTGGAGCGAGTAAAAATAAACATAATCTATACAAAAACACAGCTAGGAACCCCTACAGCCAATACTGTAAACAGACATTTTAAAACAGCCGTGATTGGCAGGTAGCCTTCCCACACCAGGGGTGGATCCAAATAGTAAAGAAAAGTAACTAAAAAAGTAACAAGTGAACTAAGCGCTTCCTTAACCTCGATGGGAAACGACATGGGGTTCAGGAATGATGGGAGGAAAAGACAATCGCAGTGCTCAGCCAATCAGAATGCAGTTCCATTAGGCGACGTGATTGTGAGGTGATGTCGTTGACGCGAGTCTTTCATGGTGAAACTAAAATGTCCCGAAGGTGGACTACATCTTCTTAGCCGTGTGCGTTCTAAGCGTGTTGTTTCATAGGCTATATAAACATGGATAAGCAGGCGAAACAATTTTACTTCATGACCAGTGTTGGAATTGAAATAATACAAATAAATATAGACCAGTCACAGAAGTGAAACAAAATGGAAACCACGTTGAGAATGGTTGCTCGTGCCCTTAGCCCCAGTCATAAATCCCAATTAATATGAATGTATGAAATAATTGTTAAATGTATGCAAGATATGCATAAAGTGTTAGCCACACAAATCTACTATGGCGCATTCTTAGGTTTCAAACATGTTGAAAGTTAAAAACATAAGCATATTAGCAAGTTGGGGGTGTAAAATGGGAAAAACAAACCAGGTGATTTGCATCTCTTGTCGGTCATGTTCATGTTGCATAGCTTTAAGTGTTGCTGCCACAAGGAATTCTGGGGCAGCATTGTCTTTTCCTTTTATTAAGGATAGTCCAGTGTACGCTAAACTACATAAGTTGGAAAGCATTTAAGCAAGTTTCCTTAGCATTTAGAGAATTCGACCAGCTCTTATCAAGGCTGCCACTTAGATGCCTCCGGGTCATTTGACTAAATTAGGAAGGTTCCTAACCAAAAATAGAGAATTTGACCGTTGCCCATGTCTCATTCCAGTGAATGATGTCAACATCATCATCAAGACCAAACCAACCAATCTGGCCCCGCAAAGGTGGACTTTGTCTGAAGTCTTGTGGTTGTAAAAAAAAAAAAAAAATCAATCATTTTCATATTTACATAAAAAAGGTCCACGCTGTACAGAAACAGATTGGGGGTGAGGAGGGGGAGGGGGGAGGGGAGAGGGGAGGGGAGGGTAGGGTAGGGTATCATTGTAATTCCGTCTCCTCTGGAATGTTTGAAGGGTCAGAATCCCAAGGTCATTCATTAGGAGTGCTGTTTGTCGTCGTGCCAGCTAGTTATCCAGGGCTTCTTCTCCACGTATTCCCAGTCGTCCATCCCGGCTTTCACCTCGTCCTTCCTGATCCGCACCGCGTTGTAACTGGGAACGCGCTCCTCATATTTAGCCCGTTTGAAAAAGCCACA
>JAPMUY010006611.1:45000-48583 GCA_026901105.3 Galaxias olidus
TGTTATTATCGATGGCCCGCCTCTTCCTAGCACCACTGGTCTCCTAAAACAAGAGGGAGAGAAAACCACAACTCGCCTTTATTAGTAAAAACCGCGACCAACGTCCCTTGTTAAGAAGTGCAGTAAAACACAAAGTAGTGGGTGGGTGGTGCGCCTGCTCCTCGTCCTTCCGAACACGCACAAGCATTGTATTTCCCGGAGTGACGCCCCGCCCCCCCGGCACGTGTCCCCAGCGCACGTTTCAAACGCACCTCCTTGAGTTTGAGCGGGTTGACCTGCGCCCACGGGGAGCACTCTCTTTTGTCCACTCCCGTGGCGGTGATGTCCATCAGGTAGAGCAGCCACTTCCCGTCCACCGTCTGCCTCGGCCAACGGACGACGAGGAAGGCCGTGCCGAAGGTCTTCAGCGGCTTCCCCAGGTTGATGACCTGTCCGTCAGGGAAGCGGACGACAGCGCGGACGGATGTTAGTGTGATGTCATCTCACACAGAGAGAAATAACGTACGATTGGGAAACCTTTCCACCTCTCACCCTGAACTGGTATTTGATGGCTGTGCCAATGTCACTCTCCTTCTTCATGGCACTCTCCCCTTTGACCTCTCCCGTGTAGAACACCTGGGAGGGCTGGGCCTGCCTGGAGACACAGGAGAAACACTGTTGTCATTAGCGCTGTGTGTGTGTGTGTGTGTGTGTGTGTGTGTGTGTGTGTGTCTAAATGTTTGTGTTTGACTTTCCTCTGCATACAGTATGCTGTTGTGTGTGTGTGTGTGTGTGTGTGTGTGTGTGTGTGTGTGTGTGTGTGTGTGTATGTGTGTGTCTAAATGTTTGTGTTTGACTTTCCTCTGCATACAGTATGCTGTGTGTGTGTGTGTGTGTGTGTGTGTGTGTGTGTGTGTGTGTGTGTGTGTGTGTGTGTGTGTACCCTGTGATTGACAGCAGAAGCTCCATCACCACCCTGGCCTTGGCTTTGACTACCTCCTTCGTTTTCTGGTTGCTGGTCCTAAGAGGTCAGAGGTCGCCACAGGACAGCACAGCAGTCATCCCAACAGTTCATAATCACTCACACACCATAAACAGGACGCGGCAGTGTATAGTAAGGTCAGAGGTCAAAACAGATCCTTCCTCCTCTGTTCCAAACTGTGTGGACTTACGTCTCTAGTTTAAGGTCAATCTCCAACTCAGTGGGGTTGGTAATGCCCGCCGTGCTGAGGATAATGTAGAAGGTCACCTGCACACACACACACACACACACACACATAGACACACACTCTCACACACGCACACACACACACACACACACACACACACACATAATTTAGCAGGTCTGTAAGACGCGACACACGTCTACATACGTAATGGATGGAGGTGATGTATGGAGGTAGGCTCAACTCTCACCACAGCGTCTCTTTTGAAGGGGTTCCCCAGATCACAGTTCGCCTCTGAGCCGTTTGTATTGGCCGAGCAGGTCACCTGGGCGTCCTACAACCAACAACCAGGACCAATCAGAGACAAGCCCGCAGGGAGGCTAATGTGCTAGTAATGCTGGTAATAACAGATTATATTACATTACATTATGTTTACACTCCCAACTTGTTTAATATTGTGACACATTTGTTGTGTGTGTGTGTGTGTGTGTGTGTGTGTGTGTGTGTGTGTGTGTGTGTGTGTGTGTGTGTGTGTGTGTGTGAGGAGAGAGAGAGGGACTCACAGTGGGGTGGAAAGTAGAGTAGGAGACCGAGGATGGGAAGCTGGCCACCAGCGCAGCCTCATAGGAATCGTCTCCGTTCAGATTGGTCACCGTTAACTCCAAGGCGATGTCCTTCTGGTCGCTAAGCGACAGCACAGGCAGCCCGTCCTCCCTGCGGCGACCCAACACACACTCAGGCTGGACTCTAAATCTATGCGTTAGTGTTTCTGTGCATGTGTGCGTGTGTGCGTGTGCGTGTGCGCGTGTGGTGTGTGTGTGTGTGTGTGTGTGTGTGTGCGTATGCGTGTGTGTGTGTACTCACACTGGCAGGGGAAGGAACACGTCTTTGTTGCGTTCTCTGTAGCAGAAGCGATGCTTCACCTGCAGGTTGCTTTCACACACGTTGTCACTGCCACAGCCTTCCTTCAAGAAGGCTATCTAAACACACACACACACACACACAAAGCCTCATTGAGTGATGAGGAACAGCATGCTAGTCGGTGTGACCAGTGTTCATCCTTCCATCCATCCAATCCGGTCATCCATCCAGTGGTGAGGTGGTTGCCGGGGGTTACCTCCGTGCGAGCCGCCTTAGGCTCTTTGGCGTTCAGGACGGGGGCCAGTTGGGGCAGGGCGCTCTGTCGCCGCTTCCTTTTGGAGCTCTGGATCACCACGGAGATGTCAATGGGGATGCCCCTCAGCTTGTCCCTGATGTTGTCCTGGGGAGACGACAGAGCAATGATAACACAAGTCACAGAACAGCCCCACCTCCCCTCCGCCACAGCGTCTAGAAGAGCACCCACTGGTCTGAGATCAGCGGGGGCACTTTGGAAGTGTTTACAGGGGGGTGGTCGTAGTGCTAGCTCTGTTGAAATTAGTTTTTTTTTTTTTTTACTGTGGAGACGTCTTAGGGAACGAGAAGAGGAAGAGGATGAGGATGAGGCGTGAATGGCGGGGGGGGGGGGTACCTGGAGAGTGAGCTTTTGGGTGATGGGGGCGGGGGGGTACCTGGAGAGTGAGCTTTTGGGTGATGGGGGGCGGGGGGGTACCTGGAGAGTGAGCTTTTGGGTGATGCACTCCCTCTTGCCCTGGGTCGCCAGGGTCAGGGTGCCAGTGGACTCGTAGCTGCTGTCGCCGGGGGACTGTGTGGAAAACGTCACCCTGGCCGGGAGGTTTTGCTTCTTGCGCTCCGCGTCCGCCGTGAACGCGTACTTCACCGCTGAACGGGAGAGGAGGAGGAGGAGGGGGAAGACGAGAGAGAGAGAGAGAAAAAAGGGGAGAGAGATTTAGACTACGGCGAGAAGGACACACAGATTTGTCGTGACGTCAAATTATTTGATATGGCGTCTCGTTGCTGTCAGTCCTTCCACGGGTTAATCAATTTATCCTCCAGCCATTTTGGAAAACAAACGCCCAAAGAAGCCAAGAGGTCAGCGCAGAACAATTGCATAGCTAATACATAAATCAAGTGATGAAAGTGATGTGTTCTTATCGCGTGGCGTCAACGTGCGACAGCCTTTCCGCCAAGTCCTCTTACTGATTTTGGGGTTGTACGTGGCCGGCTTGGCTGTGTAGGAGAAGCACGCTTCCACGTCCACACTGGGGACAAGACACAGAGACATGACAATCAGGGTGAACGAACCTAGCAGAGCAGAAAAGACATGGCAAACACACACACACACACACACACAGACGAGAGCACACACACACACACACACACACACACACACACAGAGAGAGACACACACACAGAGAGAGAGACACACACACACACACACACACACACACACACACACAGAGAGACACACACACACACACACACACACACACACACAGAGAGAGACACACACACACACACACACACACACACACACACACACAGAGAGAGATCACACA
>JAPMUY010006613.1:0-35000 GCA_026901105.3 Galaxias olidus
TATTGGTATTTAATTCAATACAAAAAAATCTTAATTCATTGGCTTGTTGAATGGCCAATTCATTTGTGATAGAATCTTGTATGCTTAATATGTATACGTTTCACTACCAAGTCAATGTAGAGGTTGTATTTGTAAACACTTCTAATGTGTGAAATAGATACAGCCTAAATGCTGCATGAATTATTGAAACATCGCTAGAGGCCGTCAGTGAAATGAGAAAGTTGTAACTCTGCTCCAATGCTCCAAAGCCACTATTCCACTGCGATTGTTCTTAGAACATGTACACAACATCTGACAGGAATATGATTTGGAGATAGTAATGACTGGTCCTTTGAGCAGAAGCAGCCTTAAAGAGAGACAAATATAAAGAGAGACAAATATACCATCCAATCAGCTTATCCTGTACAGGGTCACGGGGGGGGCTGGAGCCTATCCCAGCAGACACAGGGCGAGAGGCGGGGTACACCTGGACATCATCATAAAGATGTTTTACGTTATTTTGGGTCCAACTGGAAATTGAGATAGACTAATAGTCCAACGTCTAAAATTAGAATATGTTTCAATGTGAATGAGTTACTTAACTATTATGACAAATTACACATTCCTACATCAAATATATCTATATAAAAATGTGGCAATAAATTCTTGGCAAGTTTTCAAATATGCCTAAGATTTGTTTCACAAAATTCCTTGTATATTTTTACAGGATAGCTACAGCAGCTTTTCTCTGGTTGCACATTTTGACAGAGACAAAGATGTGCTCACATGAAGTAGCCAAAGAAATCAAGTGATAGTTCATCATCTATGCTATGTTTCATAGCGTCACAATACTCAGAAAAAGAGATGGTCTGTAGCCTTAAAAAAAAAAACATTGACGGTAACTCAAATGTAATATGAAAAAATAAATACAGAAAATGCAACCAAAACCCAATTAACAAAAAAAACGCCTGTCAATGATCAAATGTCAAAAGCCGGCATCGTGTGAAAACTCTGTGTCACACAGCACACAGAGGGTGTGGACGTAGCCGCTCTGCTCTCTCCCTCTTTGTGCGGTGTTGGTATGACTACATGAAATGGCCGAGATGAAAAGGTGGTGCGGCCGCCTGGAAACCTTTCTATTGTGATAGAAAACGCTCCCCAAAATGGTAGGACGCAGGACCTTGAGGAAAATAACGGAGATCCAGGCCCTTAATGAGAGCGGGGGAGCCAAATAGGCGACGGCGGCCAGGCCTAATTTGTTTTAGGTGTGCTCAGCATAGATAAGGATGAATCTGTGGCCTTCCCCACCCCCACCTCCTCACAACCTTTGCGTCCCTGGAGATAACGCTGAGTGCTCCCAGCCAATCTCCGTGGGCAGAGTAGTGGGGCTGAGAAATAACACACAAAAAAAAATTTAGGAGTGAGCGAGAAAGCCTGAGGGACAGACGGCCTTTAGATCTGCGGATCTCTAACTTACTGGATTTATTCAAGCTTTAAAACTGCAGATTAATTTGACGGAGGTCTCAGGGAGTGAAAGGGGGGGGGGGGGGGCGAGGCCAGACGCCTCACAACGCATCTCAACCTAAAGGGCAACCTTAAGCTCCTGTCAAGACAATAGGATTTTGCCATCCGAGCCACCGCACAGACCGCTTAATTATACACGTCGTCTTGCATGGTACCCGGGGCTACTTAAGAGGAGCAAGGCCTCTCGTTCCCGTGTCGTGGACTTCCTGACAGCTTCCATTGCACCATACCGCCACACTCCCAAAGCCAATGGCTGTGCTCTGCA
Organism: Galaxias olidus; assembly: GCA_026901105.3. Taxonomy (NCBI): domain Eukaryota; kingdom Metazoa; phylum Chordata; class Actinopteri; order Galaxiiformes; family Galaxiidae; genus Galaxias; species Galaxias olidus. The sequence continues at coordinate 1,769 of JAPMUY010006613.1, forward strand.
AGGGTACAACAGCGCCGTTAAAGAATTTATAGTTTTTGCTGCTGCCACCAATTAAGGCCACGGCGTCATCGGAGCCACCCATACGGTGCCCTTACACTTTGCGGCCTGTCACCTCCTCTGCTCTTGTTTGATTTAACGCCTCTGGTTCAGTGGTGAAAGGGAACCCATTGTCTTTGGCTGTATTATAGGCAGGGAGAAGGGAGGAGGGGGAAAGATGGTGAGGTGGTGTGGAAAGGAACCTAGTGGAGGGTGGACAGCGTAAAAGTGCAGGTGCGGAGGACGTTAATGTGTGGCACTTTAAATTTTAAACAGGTGACTGTAAATTATTGATGCCGGCTCTGGCTGAGAAGTTAAAAGGTATCTCGTCATTACTGAGAACCAGTGTGAAAAAAACGGAGAGCTCTAAAACTCAGTGAGAGCATCGTGGCTGGGCCATCCGAGCACATCATTGCAGCAACTTAATGTAGCTGTTTTAATGTATGTGACTGCTAGACCACCAGTTTTGCTATTGAAATGCGTGTGACCACTCAAGTACATTTTACAATATCCACGACAGTGTGATTGTGTTTATTTAAACCAGAAAATGTGGTCATTTCCTAAGAGGAGGGACAAAACAATCGGTCAATAGTTTATTGGTCTCAATTTCGAGGACTCAAATGCACACGTGCCGCCACCTCTTCTTTTATGGGCCTGCTTTCAGATAATAAATATTTTATGACAAGCATCTGATACCGTGCACAGCAAGATATTTCAGCATTTTTTGATAGAAAACCCTGGGGTTAGAGAATGTCACAGAGGAGTGAAGTCAGCCTATGCCCTCAAGCTAAGGATAGGATCCATGATGCATCTGTTGATGACATCAGGTGGATTTTATTATTCAAGAGCAGAAAGCCCCTTTGTCCCTTCAGATGGAAAAACCATTGAACTGTTCACATTTTGCTGTCACTCCTAGAGAGCCTGTCTGGGGGATTCTGTTGAGTAGTAAAATGATCTGGTGGGTGCAAGTTGTGTTTTGACAAACTGTGACCAGTTTCTCTGTCTGATCCATGGGGAGCAGGGATGACTAGGCAGGGGGTACTCCACTTGGATTAGCAACGTTTTAAGCATATCACAATTGCCTGTTGCTACTGAAGGTATTTATTCTTGTTTTTAGTTGAAATAATTATGGGAAGCGGTTGGTTTTGAACGACAAAATTGTTGGTGGTGGGTCTCTTTTTATTCAATAGTACATCAATATTATCAAATTGAGCCATTTAAAATAATTACTCGTTAACTATTAATTAACTTGTTCTAAACTAATTGTGACTACGTCTTGTGTTGCCTGTACATGCTCTAATACATGTAGGATTAAATGCTTTCCCTTGGTTTGGTCATATTGTAGCTCACTGTCTGGTAAGTAATTTGACAGTTTGCAGTCAATTGACAGGCAATATCCAGAGATATTCTATTACAAGAAAATTAGCTCAACATGTTACAGTAAATCCTGATTTATGTAATTGGAATTTTTTTTTTTTTTTAAGCAAGAGTCATACACATATTTTGTATTCTTCCTCAATGTCCGATCAGGAACTTATGGTCCTACTATTCACAAGGCAGGGGCTTTGCCTACATCTTATGTGTATGTTTATTTCCGCTCAAATAAGTGATCTCCTCATTTAGACCCCCAGTTTAGACCTGTGAGTCGGAGGGCTCCCACACAGATGCCGAGGATTCGGCTCAGTACGGGGAGCCCTGCTCCTACTTTGCATTTCAATTTAACATTTCAGAGAGCTGGCAATATGTTGCCTCGCTTAGTCCTCGCTCCAATACTCCCACATGGCTTCATGCCATGCACGCTGACGTCTCCCACCTTTTCAAAGGGCTGAGAGTTGGCTAAGGAATTGAGGGTTTCCACACCAGAGCCCCTGCACCCGAACACTCACCGTGTGTCCAGTCCCACCTCGATACTTGGCCTCTTTCTCCCCAATGCTCTATCTCTGTTCTCTCTGTGGTATCGCTTTACTGACCTCTCCTCTGCATCTGTTTTGGTTTCCCCACAGCACTTAAAAGCTCCCTTCCTCTAGATGGGCTTTGCTCCCAGTGGGGAATTAGCTTAGCCGCAGCCCTGTGTAAAGGACGGGAAAGCGATACTTTCAGGAGGGGACTAAGGTCCAGCTAATTAAAATGGAGGCCAGCACCGCTGTGGTGAGTAGCAGGTAGGAGATTGTGGCTGCTGTAATGCTCAAGGCGGCAGGGTCTGACCCAGAGGCCGTGCCTCGGCCCCATCCCAGTAGGGTTGTCTCAGCCTCTCACTGTGTGGGCAGGGATTTACCATGCGTGATAAATGGAGGGGGGCAGGGCACCTGAACAGCTTTCAGCAGCATCATAGAAGTTGTCTTTTCAACCTAAATGTTTTGGCAAATGTAATATAAACGGGGGTGCACTTTTAGACTCCCTATCCGTAAGTGTTTCACACAATGTGGCACAATGCAGCCTTCCTTATTCCTTTGTCAGGGAGGATGAATAGTTAATTGTTTTAGTCTGGATGGTTGGTAAAGTTACCTTAGAGTAAAACATTTTTTTATTTGTTCCTAAAGTTGGGAAACATGAAATATCATTGTAGCTTACTGTATCTAATGTGTTATCATTCCTCTACTTTTTAGTTCTTTGCATGTTATTTTATCTTTAGGTTTGAGCCAACAAAAAACTGGCAAAAAACACAACGGGAGCTTAAAAATGCATTGGTTAAGAAAATACAGTGTGGTGATATTTTGAACAACAAATGAGCAAAACAAACGTATCTATTTTAATTAGTCTTTTGAGTCATGCTACATTTGTATTTAGTGACACAAAATACTAATAAAATCAACATAAATTAGGTTGCTAAATTATGCCATGTAATAGATTATGTACCTACCGAGAATATTTAAACAAATTCGAAATAATGTGTGATTTAATACAAAAATATTAATGAGCACTTAAAACCTATTATGAATAAATCAGGTCGCTTCTTCTAGAACTACTGCTTTTGATTATTGTCTGGCAATGTCAAACAAGCCAAACAACCTTAGACCTTAAATGAGATCTGAATTCTGTTGCCCTTTTATAAGTGTAAGAGGCCTTATAAAGCGCAGCATTTAAAAATAGCCTAGATTTGCCAGAAAATATATTAGTTATACCAACCTTAATCAATTCCACTGACTTCTCAGTGCTTGGTTAAAAGCTAAAACTGTGCAGCCTGGGCCTATTCATTGCAAATCCTCTCCGATAGAGGGGCAGTAAATAAGAGCTCTTATAGGAATACTGTACTCTAATTACATTCCACTCATTAGCATACGGAGGCCCGGGAGAGTCACACAGCACACAGCCTCCAGCCCCACTTTGCCATATGGCCCATCTGGGCTACTCGGGAGATATTTGGCAAGTCCTGCCCAGAAGGTCAAATATTAAGTTGGAGAACTGCGTCAGTATTGCATCCATGCTAATTGCTGTCTTTCTTCTGCACCCTCTCCTATCTCTTGCATGTTTTCGCTTACTCCCTCCCTGCTATTCTTTCCACTGAAGGACGTAATCTGTTTTTTACAGGGAGATGAAGATGGATTTAGGTTTCCTGCTCCACCCCATCAGTCTAATCTCTCTCCTGTGACCACACAACCCCCCAAGTTCCAACGTTCTCAATAAGACATCATAGGTTCCCTTCCACTACTGCCCGTATGCCGAGTCAGCAAATAACTCCTACATTCTTCATTACTCATGAACATCCGCAATACACTTAGCCTGATTTGCACAAGCACTGGCTTGGTGCAAGGTGAGCCACAAATTGGTGACCACTTTAGTATTTGGCATTGTTGTAGGCTATGACGGTAGAGCTTTGTATTTGAGTTCTATGTATGATCACTTTACAGCAGTGAACCCACTGAAGTGGGGTTTGTGTTGTCTGTGCTCTCACTAGACCAAAGTCACAAATGGTCAACTTATTCATTATTATAATTTTTTTCACACAGCTAAAGGTGTTCCACCATGTTTTATTAATTGTGGTGGTTTTGATAATTAAAACACAACTATTGATGTGAAAAGGCTGCCAGTATTTGGTGTGTGACTTCGGCCTGACAGGTGAAGGTATAAGCAATGTATCAGTAATGATTATGCCATTTACAGTAGCACATTTTATTCCTTATTTGTGTCTTTTTCTGTCATGCGTGTTTGGTTGTTCTGGGAATTCCCTAATTGCTTAACTTTTTTTGTTTTATTGGCCTTGTGAGGGCCAAGCAATTTGATTGTCATTGAGATAACAGTGGATTATCCACATTGTTTATAACAACAGCATAGACATAAAGAGCCTACCAATCCTTTATGGTCCTGATCTTATACATTGGGCCTATAACTAGTGCTATGCAATAAAGAAAAAATGAAATCTCAATATAGAAATGTTGACAGAATTTGCTGCTGTCCTTAGAAAGAGATTATTAGGTCTTTATGATTGCCTTGTATGAGTGGTTAAGATTGTTGGTTAAATAGGAAGGGGAGAAAAAAAATGTATCATAGAAGACAAGCCCTTTGTATCTTCTTAAAAATCAAAGTAGAGTGCTCCTCTGTTGTCAATACAACCTTCACTATTACTTTTTCATCTATTCCATGAATTTGTGTATCTAGAGTAGCAGTGGAGCAGACGGTCTCTGCAGACGGTCTCAGGCCCCACAAGCTAGGCTACTGTAATCCATGAGGCAGAGCATCAGATACCGAAGAGAAGACGATATCATCACAGCAAATGGCTTATTGCGTTTCAGCTAGCCTATCAGTCTATAAGTTATCATCACCACTAAACGGACCAACGTTCTTGATCATTATCGTTGCGTATTTCCACCGAATCAGCCCGGGGGGAGGGGTGGATTTGGCGTTCCGGCACTTTGACGCAGAGCAGGGAGCCATCGTGTGTGGGTGACTAGTGACGTGTGGTCTGTCTGTGATGGCGGCCTTGGAGGGGGCCCGTTTATAAGCGCTGCTGGGTGGCTGGAATATTGGCTACAAGCTCCGAGATGAGATTTCAACCCCCCCCCCTAAGTGTGCAGGTGATGGATTGCTATACCTTCCAGGTTTGAGCTCGGCAACGCCCCAATATTCCCACGGAATAAAGTGACAGGCAATATATAACACATCAGTTAAGGCTGACTGCACCACTGAAACTTTTTTCCTTACCCAGGCCTAGAGTAGGGTCCTGGATCCTATGACTGGTTCTTCTTCCTACCTTGTTTGACGGTGACATTTTCCATCTTTCTGACTCCTCTACTTTCTTATTTTGTTTGGTTTCTCTCGCCTTGCCTTCCTTTAACTTTTGATTTTCCCAAAATTATCAGTCGTTTTTCAGATAACTATTACATTGTTATTGTTAATGTATTATCCTGACTGTCAAACAGTATCTATAAAGATTTCCATGCTTCACTAGAAGTTATTGTTTTGTTATTATTATTGAATGTTTTTCAAGTAATCGATTGCATAGCTGAAGAAATTGTCTGACATTGACAGGTTTAGATTTTGGTTGGTTTTAGTTGCAAAGGTTTGTGTTATGTTTTTGTAATTACACTAGGTAGGCCCTGCATGGTGTCTGCTGGAAGGGGTGTGTGTGTCTGTGTGTGAAGCGAGAGGTGATAAGATTATTTATTTATCTTGCAAGAGGATTGTCAGAATTGCCTCCATCGCACTGAAGTTGGGGAAGGTGACCTGCTTCCCAGTCAGTGCATTAATAAATAATAGGTATGTCAGGGTAACGTATGGGCCGTGCGTTATAATGAGCATTCTGGAGCACATCCTCACACTCACTAGACTGCAACGCAGCCTTCCTCTGTGAGGAGAGGTCTGTCTGTCTTTCTTTCTAAGTGCTTTTTTCTCTGCTTCTATATCTTCATTACTAAGTTTCCACAGCACATTTTATATAGAAATTGATTTAAGGCAACAGGTTTTAATGCTAGTGCAGTTTCACTTTTTAATTCTTTGATCAATGGTAGGGATGTCTTGAATATTCACTGACAAAATAAGAAAGAGGGAGAGAGAGAGTTTGTACTTGTACTGCCTTGATTATGGTAAATTAAAAGTTTCCTGACAGTAGGCCAAACAGAATGTGTGTAAAAAGAAAAGGCTGTCCGGGAAGTGAGTACTGAGGTCTAGTGCTAGACGTGTCTCAAGAGTAAGCAGGGCACATTTGCAATCACCCCGAGTTCAAAAGGGTAATTTATTCACAGTCTGTGGTTAAAGTACGGCTGCTCTGAATGCCATTGGGATTTTGCCGGGAGCTGAGCGGTGGAGACACATTATTTTCATTTTTTTTTTGGTTCTCTCATTTTTTCTCTCTCCAGCTTTTCCCTCATCGTCTTCCTCGTTGTTGTTTCTGCCAGCACTGTGTGGCGTCTTTTAACACACGCAGGCGAGCATATTTCACTTTTACACTCATCCGCATTGACGTCCCAGCGTTGATTGAATTTGAGGCTATGCGGCGTCTCCCATTATCGTCCTCATCGTCTTGAGTGGTTTATCTCTGGCCCCAGCGCGGTGTGACGCCAGAGCTGCAAGGGGAAGGGGGCTGTGCTTTGGGTTGTGTGAGGTGTGTGTGATTCTGAACAACAGTTAAAATATGACCAATATAAGACAAAATGTGCTTTGTCATGGTCTTTGGATTGGTGTGTACATTTAGGCCTGTGTTTGTCCTCACAATTAGGCTGGTTGCGCTCCCTGACAGATTCAGGGTGTTTAGGCAGCATCTCTTCCTTCCTATCATGTCTGCTTTAAAGGCCAAGGACACACAAGGGCCCATCGTTAACCGCATCTGCAAGACCCAATCAGCCTCAGATCACCAGAACCTCCCAGCTTCCCAGAGTAGCCTAGGGACTTCATGTTGTCTCGCCATGGTGTATAAAGAGGTAGCAGCATCACATGATTATTTTTTGTCTCTCTGTCAGCTCTTCCCTGACAGACACTTAGCCTGTGCTCCCTACGGTAAGTGGGGCTTTTAATTCCTGGTTTCGGAAAAGCTCTTCCGTCGGTCATTCTAGTGCTGGTTTGGGTGCATTCCTTGCCTGAAAAGGGGGGGACGTGTTTCTCCCTCTGTGCGTCTCTCTAGCCCAGTTGTTATGCATGCTCTGCTGCAGAGGCCGTGGTGTTGACGTGAGGCTGAGCCGCTGCCATACCCTGTCTTGATTTGAGGTGAAACCTTGATGTTGCTCCCATGTCCCCAGTGTAGCACTATCAGCCCTCACCGCCTCCCTCCCTCTCTTTTTTCCTGTTTTTCTCTTGTCCTCTCTCCGCTTCTCTCCCCGGCGGTTGATGGAGTGATTTTGAGGGGGTGCAGTGGTGGAGAGGAGGGCAACATGGAGCTCTGCTAATTGAGCCTTCTTTGTGCCTGGACGCCGCAGTATGCCAAGGCAAGGGGCCCCAGGAGTGAATCCCAGCAGCACTCAAGAGCCCTACCCGATCGATAATTCGTGGACTTAACAAAACAGAGACATGCCGAGGGCTCAATCAGGGTCATTATTGTCTCTGCAAGCCACACTTCCACAGGGGGACGGATCAATGTGAACATATATGGATCAAGATAAACATTCTTGATTTCCCTTTTTTTCCTTTTAGCACAAATATAATACCATGTTTTAGACAGTAAAAGAGTATCCATTGCTGCTTATATTTTTGGTGGATCTTAAGGTTTGTGCTTTTTGTGTTGTGTTAACCTTTATCCAGATATTTTTTTATTTAAAGGAATTAACGTTTGTTTGTTTACATTACTGGGGTGCTTATTAGTTGTATGAAAACATGGAAATTCACTGAGACAGCAGATTATCTTAGCCGATCTAAAAGTAACTACACTAGCATGATGAGCATTATGGACCGAATCACTAAATATATTTAGACATTGCTAGCTAACTTAGTTTACTACATTTATCTGGGATTGTGAAATATCCTTGCAATAAATATAGTTATTGGCTATAGTGTATAATACAATATAATTATTATATTGTTGTTTATTAACTAATTACTACTAGCTTGGTTTACCTTTTCGCTCCTCCCCTTCATCCAGTTCTTTCCACTGATGTTTCTGTCCGCTTTTCTGTCTACTTGTTTCTCATGTCAACTCACACTTGAGTCATAGTTCTGGACTTCTTGTAATCTACAATATGCGGGGTTTGCTTTGTTGGTGGCCAACATTAGTTAGCTATTTTTCGTCTTCTTTTAGACGGATAGTTTATACACGTTAGTGAACAAGCTAGTTTTAAATGTCTGGCCAGCTAGCCAGCTAACGCGTTGGCCGGCTAGCTAATATATGCTATTTCAGAGCAATCTGCAAGGTCTACGTCCCAAGCCAAGGCAAGTCCAGATCTTTCAGGGATTTATAACAGCTGGCTACGACATTTAAACCAGCAGAAGAACGCAACAATTGCCTCACCCTCTATCGATTGTAGAAGGTGAAACTCACGCACCTCCACAGTAGTGTGCAAATGTGGAACGTTAGAGAGATTGCGCCTTTTCCAGATACACAACACACATAATACTCACCACATTCCCAAGGTATAGCCTACAGTCAATGCAGAAAAAACTAAGGCATCATTCGTTTTGAGGAAAAAAAATACATTATTATAAATACATTTATTAATTATTAGCCCAGATGAATAAACACAATAAATGAATGAATGAGCAAAAAGTGAACAATGCAACCATAGCCTATGTCTTAAAAACCTCGACACTGAGAGAAACATTCAACAACATGCCCGAACATGAAGAGTCCAGTTACAGCATCTTTTTGAGGTGGCACTTGTTATCAAAATATAAAATGTTCTCTCTATGATTATTGTTGCCCGCATGCATCATTGGTTTGTCCCCACCTACAGCAAATTGAATAATAAACAAAACTTGTGATAATTGGTCATGGGGATTGTTGTGAGACTTCAGTATTTTATGTTTCTGTCTTCAAATGAGTTTCCAAAAGAAGAGTCTGTCACTCTAGTGTAGGGGTTTAGAGGAAGGGTACGGTGGGTGGAGGCTGGCACAGGCTCAAATTGAAATGACGCACTGTTACCCTTCAGTGCAGCTAGAGCTTGCTGTAATTAAATGCCTCATTGTTGCTTCTTGGGAATTTGTATTGAATATTTCATCTGGTGTAATGATTATTTGGGTGTGGGGTTGGGAGGCGCTTGTCTGTCACCTTGGGATGCTCTTTGAGGAAGATACTGCTTCAGGAAAAAAAGGCACGCTTAGATTGAGAATCTCTGTGTGTTTGACCTTTCAAGGACAGGTGTTTTTATTTCTAATTATTATTATCGAGGTTTATACCTGTAACATTTTTTTACCCACATTTGGAAAAAAACAGCCAATTGATAAAACAACCTTAAATAACATCATAAACTGTGACTGAATCTCCAGTACACCCTTGTCCCCATCTTAACATGTCTCCCTTTCTGTTTTCCCACAGAGGACTCCAGTCAACAGCGGCGAGGCGTTTCGATGGTTCTTTTAGAGTGGCTCCATCCACGGGCCACACCATGGAGCGGGGGTTCCCATGGGACTCTGGCTTAGCTTGGGCCTTACAGAACCCAAATGCCCCACCAACACATTTTTGGAGAGGAGAGGAGAGGAGAGGAGACTTATGTAGGAAAAAAAGATTAATGAAACCATTATGGTGTTGGTTTAACTCTGTAATTTCCTTTCCTGTGTAATTATTGTACCTTTTGACAGTATCATAATGTATATTTTTGGTGTCTATTAATGTTTTCAGTGTTGTGGCTGTAACAAGTTTACAACCAGTCTTATGTAAATGACTCAATAGACAATCATACTGAATCCGTCAGACAGAGGCCACCAGGATTGATGATATGAATTGTAAAACCCAACACACTCTAGATCTAGAGCAATAATCTATTTTGGGGATTGTTCTACACCCATTCTTTCAGATTACTTTGGAACTGTTATCGATTTAAATTATTTTAACCAACTCTGTAGTTGGTTTCATTGACATACAATTTTTTTGCGGCCCATGTTAAGGAGAGTCAAATATCCTCTTTGGTAATGTAACGTATCGTAGGGACACAAAGTAGAAGGACAACTTCATTGCCTGGATTATTTAGGGATTATACTATGTTGCTCAACTCGTTGCCAAACAGGGCACATTGTCTTGTGCAGCGAGTTGTACTTGTGTACACAAGAACCTGCATTATCTCATTCTAACAACTTTTGGTGGTTGCTAACCAGACTGCTCTCTGGTAGTTATGAAACCTTTCAAATATAATACATCTCAAGGTTTTTATGTAACTGCTTGTTCATTAGATCCTTTTGTTTTTTGTTTTGTTACACTCACACATAAAGTTATATCAAGCTATCTTAAGGTAGGTTTTAATACCAGTAAAGGAATTGTAGGCAATGTTTAAACATTCAGATTTAGTATTAATTACAGTACAGTATATGTATCTGACAGTTTTTCCGGAACTAAAGAAGAGTTTGAACCTTTCTCGACCATGTCAGCAACAGTCTTTCAAACTGGCGCTGATTTTACACATTCCAAAAGCAAAATTATTCAATAAGTTACTCATTGTCTTAAACCCTATTGTTGCATGTGTAAATGTGTTTTGGTTTTAAAGATTACTAAGAATTTGTATATGGTTGTTGTAATGCTTTTATGTGTTAAAATAAAAAAGGACTTAAAAAAAGTATTCGGAGGAATGTACATCTTATTCAAAATTAAACACAGATAAAGATCACCTGCAACTATTATTTCCCTATCGCTCCCTTCTACTGCAAAGCCTTTGGCGCAAATAACCGCCGAGAGGAGGAGGGAGTAATATAGAGGCATCGGTTGCATCCCCAGTCACGTCTCTAGAATACTAAAATGTTGCATGGAGGAAAGTGCTTCCCAGAGGCAGCAGGCTTTAAAGAACTAGTGAAATCCCATGTGGTTTGTCACGCTGGAATGCACTTGGGGGAGGCAGAGGAGGAGGAGAGGGAAAACGGGTGGGGGTGAAGCGAGACGGGCTCCTGAGATGGCTTGTGCAATCAAGCAATTTCCCGGGTTGGGGCGGAGGGAGCGGCGGAAGGAGAGCGAGGTAGAGATGTGGGACAGTAGGGAGAAGCAGAGGATATTGGGGCACATTTGGGACTTTTGTATAGTGGGAGGTCGAGCCAGCGTGGAGAAAAAGAAGCATGCGAGGAGGAAATCATCCAGGACCAACTGCTTTCCTGGTTGAGAACGTCATGTTCAGCAGCTGGTGGGATAAGGCCGGAGAGACGCTGGAAATATTCTACAGTGGCGGCTATATGCCGTCTGTGTGCCAAATCCCCTCCACTGGTGATCTGAAGGTGATAACGTGCGTCAGGAGCGTGCTGGCTCCCTCAGTGGCCGGTGAGATTAAATAACATCACAGACAGCTTTCTCTAATCCTTCCCCCCACCTCCTCATCCTCCTCAGAGGCATTCTGGATTTTTAAGTCCTCGGGCCCCGCTGGTAATGTTTAGTTGCCTCCTGCGCACAAAGAAAAGGAGAGAAACAGAGAGTGAGGGGCGGGGAAGGAGACGAGGTAAAGTAAATAAACCGCTTGAGGATTGATGTACAGTTTTGGCAGCGCTTACCACCATGAATGTTGGGTTCTTTTAATGGTTAGGGTGGGGATAGGGCTGTACCATGGTCCCAACCTACCTTTTCAGAGAAAAGACAGGTGAGGATTTTACCTTATAAGCAGTTATATGAATCAAACAAGATAACAACTATCATTACGTTTTTTTTGGGTCACCACATCCAAACAGCTGCCCATAAGGGAATGTGCTACCGGCCAGACAACTCTTAGCCTGATCGCCAGGCCGGGTAACCAGGGTGATTAGGTGGCACTTACCCTCTCCATGCCCTCTGCTACTGAAATGTGGAGTCCCTGCGGTAATCCCTCGAGGGATTTTTGCCGGAGGATGCACAGCACTGGCACATCAGGGCTAGCAGGGAAAAACACCACACTCACTTTCCTGGAGGGAATGCTCGGCAGAGAATTTTAGGACATTGGAAAATATAAATTACTTGTAAGGAGAATTTTCTGTCCTGATACGTACATGCTATGATAGTATTTACAGTACATAAAAAGGCCACTGCATAAAGGAGTGTGCTATTTAATAAATTACTGTAATGCTATGCATTTTGAATGGCCAAATTAGACAAGATCTTTATCTTCAACAATGGTCAACAGTCTACACATACACATATACACACAAACGAACAGAAAGTAACTGAAAGCTGGCAAGAGTGAGAGGGGAAAGAGAGAGAGAGAGGGAGAGAGACGTAGAGCCTTCCTCCCTCCTTGACTTTCATTATTTATTTACTGTCTGCAGTTTTTCCATCGCACGCATATTGATGCGGAGAAAGCAGGGTGTGAGTGCGTGTCAGAATCATTTCCTGACGAGGGAGACAAGGTGGAAGTAATCAGCAGAACGCTGATGCAATATGACAGCCCGTAGAACCGCTGGTACACACTTAAGAGCAGGTAGGAGGAGAGCAGGAGGGGAAGGAGCCGAAAAACACATCTACCCTCAGAAAGAGGCAGCAACATTTGCACATTCCATGTCTGGTTGGAAAAGAAGATTCTAAGAAGTTCAATAACTTTTGTGAGGAAAACCATATGTTGGGCTACTGTTTGCTGAGCTTATTAGTGAAGCTCTTTCTTACCAAAACTTCAGCAATATAGTTAGCTACAAGATATTGAAGTAAAATTATATTTTATTGCCATTCATCATGTTAACATCAATGCAATAAGGATGTTGCATTTTCATGAATACTGTATGATTTTGTTAGACAGTGGTATCAGTGGGATCACAAAATTACAGTTACAGTAATCTGATAGGAATCTCTCTTATGTTTGGCAGCGTTTTAAAATAATATTTAATAATTCATGCTTATTTTTTTGTTTCTACCAATAAGAATGTCTGTTGTTCTTGTTGTAGTTCTTGCATTAGGAAAAAACACGACTGCAGACTGTGCTTGGCTTGAGTGATCTGTGTCTGCTACTCTGGCCTGCCCCGTTTCCCTCGTGCTTCCTGAGGCAAGAGAATTGACTAATTATCCTGGAGCCGTCACCGCGGCTTCCTGAGTGAACACACTGAGCCCCGCCGTCTCTTTTTACTTATCTTCCCTCACTCTCTACCTCACACATCTCCGTCCTTTACCCCATCCGTCTACAGCGCGTACATATGCACACACCATCTGCCCATCTTCTGGAAAGCTCCCACTTACAGAGTAATTGATGGGTAACGGATAAAACTATGAATTGAGGGTATCACTCTCCACCTACCTTACTCTGTGCCCCAAGCCTACATACTCAAAGCAACAGAGGATGGATTGACTGACTTACTGACCTATTGATGGATTTAGTCATGTCTTGTCAAACCCCTTCCCTCGGGAGAATTAAGAAATCGTTAAGTTAGAAAGGGGTGGCGGTCAGTGTTGGCCATTGTTCATTCACAGATTAAAGATGCGTACAGTTTCTTGTTTATTTTGTTTTTCCTATATAGGCCTACTACAGATTTCTATCATAGGGCAAAATGAACAGTGTTCTTGGTGTTGTCAAACTCACCCAAGCACTCTTCCCAGTTTACTTGAGTTCAAGATTTCATTGCCATTAAGACACCACGTACTCACACAACGTAACACTAATCCATTGTCTGTTGCCAACTTTTTACGCTCTTGGTTAATCACATTTGCTCGAAGCAGGGGATAGTAATCCAGGAGCCAAAGCTATGGCCCAGAGCTAATGGAGAGATTGGCAGAGTGACAAGACGCACTGTTGAAAGAAAGTGTTGAGAAACCTGAAATTTGGTGGCAACCGTGCTGCCACCAACTGATCAGAGTTGAAACAATTATACTGTTAAAGTTTTCAGACAACACAGAGTGTACCAAAAATATTGAGGCAACCTCTGGGGCACTTGTCATCAGAGGATTTAAAACATGATGCTGTGGAGTGGTCCACCATCAAAGAAAAAGGGTTGAAACACTAACACCAATTACTTTCAATTATTTAATAATGTGTCTAAGTGTTTAAAGTAACTCCAAACATGGGATCGCTAACCTAAAATGGTGTCTCAACTGTATACCCGGAGTCACAACATATGAAACAGAGTTTGGATTTTCTGCATATCTGGACTCTAAACCCCAATATGATGTTTCGCCTAACTAGCTAACCTAATGTTTAAGCCCTAGGATGGCGTTTTGATTGACTGCTTATTTAAAGTCCAAACGCTTATATGTTGTTTCAGTTAGTTGCTTATCTACAGTCCAAACTGTGTTTTCATTCACTGCTTACCTGACATTTAAAGTCCATCATGGTGTTTCCATGTGTTTCTTTCTTTCACTGCAACTCCTCCTTGTGAGTATTTGTGAAAATGGCAACATAATAATTGTACTCAGTACCAACCGTAATTATATCCAAGGATAGGAAAATGACTTGATTCATTTGGGGAACAGATAGAGAAATACATACAGTATATAACCAAAAGTAAGAAAACATCGACAACATATTTTGGCAACTACCACCCCAAACAAAATAAACAAAAGTGTATTTGAGATTTCACATGGTATTTAAACCACTTCATAAATCGTACAAGTTTGCTAGGTACTGCTGTTTGTTCTGTTTATGTGTTTATGTGTTAATTGTATTTAAATGTACTTTAATCTGCATTCACACAGCTTTGGACACTCTAGGCAAAAATATGCAATACGCTAAAGCGTCTCTGACGGCTAGCACGGCTTTGTTTTTGTGGATTGAACTGGGCCGATGCTGCCAATATAGGGAGTTGGTGGACCTGCAATTAAGTCCATGAAAGAGGAAAACTCTTGTATTGAATAAAGGCAAACCTGCCTCGATCACTGGCCATCTCCTCCTCCATTGCAGTTGCCACGTTGTCCACTATGTTTTTGAGAGTCAATCTCTTACAGATTTGCTTCCGGCCGTGGATGATTTTCCCCATCTTGGTCTTCTCCATATCGAATATTTTCAAGGCTTGGATGGATGCATTTCTCTAACAATCCTGTAATGAGTGGATCATACACGTTAATAGCTCAATATCCATTAGAAACCCATTTATTGCGAACAAAAAAGGTACTCTCCCAGAACGTTTTCAATGTTTGGACAGCTGTTTAGGAGCTCTCCTCTCTTTGTGAATGTGTTCATAGAACAGTTTTCAGCGTTTGTTGATGTCCCCTACCCCTTTATTTTCTTCATCTCATCTTTCATCTTAACAACTGCACCAGTTGATGGTTGGTGTTGAGATACCATTGGTGCCATGTTTCACATGCATGGCATTTCACGTTTCTTTTTTTACCCTTTTTGCTTGCTCATTGCCCTCACTGAATGCAGTACTCTGGAATTGAGTTGTAGTCATGACTCGTCTGTTCTTCAATTTATTATTCATCCATGCAATTCAGAAAAAGTTTGGCATACTCCATTTAGTCTTGAGGTGTGGCCATGGTTTTATTATGGCATCTGCCGTTTGCATTCATTGGAATTTGTCTGGATAGGTAGTGTATAACAGTCATCAACTATCAACTGCAGAAAGAAGCAACCGTCTCAGATCGCGATAGATTGGCTTCGTACGGTCTACCTTATTTTCCAATGCCTTCTTTTGATCCTTACGAATGGCAGAGTGTCATTCCAAATAGAAAAATCATCTGGCAGAGAAAGCATAGGGGATTCACAACCGGCTGTGTCCTCAACGGTGTCCTCTACGAAATGTCAATGTGAACTCTACGCGTAAAACAGCAATCAAACAAATACAAAATGGTGTCATCAGATACACATTAACATGGTAGCCAAGAGAAAATAGTTGATTGTTTATTTATTGTTTTGATCTTACAATTAGGTATATTTTTTTTCAATCACTTGCAAAATTGTCTTCTATATAAACAATGATTTCATACTACCTTGGAAGTTACCTGGGTCTGCTGATGTACTAGGTTACAATCCAGAGGCATCTGTGTGGCTACGGGGAGTTTTGCTATAAAGTGACTTTGATCCTTCCTCTGTCTTGTAGATTAGCACAGTCTTCTGGGTCAATGTATGCTTTCCACTCATCATCTCAGTACTGAAGATCCATTATTACATTTTTTAAATCAAATATTTGTCCAGAAATCAACAGGTTTATTATTAATCATGAATCTGTAAATGAAAACATTGCAAGAGAAAATCCACTCAATTTAAACTAGATCAGTATGCCAATTCAAACTATATCAATATACTAATAATCTGAAATACAACTGTAAGGTATGGAGGATCACAAATATACATAGTTGCTGAAGAGTCTCCATGATTATTGGACACTTACAGGTGACAGCAATTAGACTGTGTAGTGTACAAATGGTAACTAAAAAATTTATATAAATAATAATAATTCATTTTTTTGTGCTTTTCTCGAGACTCAAAGCGCTTTACACAAATTGGTCACCAATTAATTATACAGAACAAACAAGGAATGGACCGACAGGTAACAAACACAACACTCAGTCTGAGTGATACCACAGCAGCCAATTTGCGCCAGACTTGCTCACCCAACATATAACGACGGACGGTCACACACACAGGACACACAGACCGACGCCAGGTGAATTGGCAGCGACTGGTCAGGGCACTGGTAGGAGATTGGAGCATGCTTTTTTGATGGTGGGAGGAAACCCACACAAACACGAACATGGGAGAACATGCAAACTCCACACAGAAAGGCCATTGGGTCAGGTGGGGTTTGAACCCAGGACCTTCTTGCTGTGAGGCACCAGTGCTAATCACTGAGCCACCGTGCTGCCCGTATTAACCTTTCCTTTTAAGAAAAGTAAACAATATTTGACTTGATCTACACATTAAGCGATCTTCAAAGAATAACAATAATTCACTAATGTCAGCTGGTGAAGTAGACGAAACATCTATCTCATCTTTCAAAAACATAGAATGATAGCTTGTAAGCTTGATGCTGCTGTTTCTTTGCTAATGTATGGCATTTATAATGTTGTTCACAATATTGATCAAGTAAATTAAATAATGGTGTTTGGCTTCAAAACGCATGCACCAACAGTTACGCAGTGGTCCCAAAAGTTCTATGGTCAGGAAAGGTTTCTTTAAAACACATGATATGGTCTTGGAAATTCAACTACAGCAAAGCATCATGACCATATGTGAGTGCATAGGCAAAAGACATATCAACAATATCTTTAAGTTCTAAAAGTGATTTCAAGTGAGGATTTTCCTTTGGCAATCTTTCTCCAACCATTAAGTAGTCTCAACAGGCACCATGTTCTTGCAGAATTTTGTTTAGGGCTATCATGATAGTTTTCAGGGATTTTTTTTGTGGTTTATCCAGTGTATTAAATGGACCATACTTCCCTGTGATGATTTAGATTTTCCCAGATCTGATTTATGTATATGTACGTACAGTATATGAAGCATCCCTTTCCCTCAAGAGTTTTTATAACTTGAGCAAACTCATAAGGTACAAGACCTTTAAAACATCTTGCATGGTGTCTAGTGGAAGGCCATTGACAACATGGAAACTGCCAGAGTTGAATCGGGAATCTTTGTTATGCCATATGTACTTTGCCTGTGATGCCAGGTACATCAATTCCCTATTTTTCAAGGACAGCTAGATCTGCATTGATAACTTCAGCCAAACTGTCAAGGTAATATTTTCTGCGCATCTACTGATTTGCATATTGCAAGATGTTGAGTGGCTGATATTGTTGTTAGAATCTTTGCATGCAAATTACCTAATACATAGTAAAATGCAAAGATATTAGTGTTTTTTCCTGTGTGTAGCTAATGGATTCACAATGGTAAATTTGTCAGAATATGCAATAATCTGAAGTAAATTTTCACAATTTGAAAACAGTGAATGGTTCTCATACATTTCTCCATCTTGAAAATCTGACAACACCTGCTACAGGTTGGTGAGATTGAAAAACCTGTCTCCTCATATGATAATTTTACAGTAGGGTCTTCAGGGTCAGAAGTAGAGGAACGTCCTGAAAGGTATTCTGCTCACCATCACCAATCCCTTTGAATATATATTCTCTTGGTTCAACAAAGGAAAGATGAGAGTCACAGTACTTTTCCCATTGGAAAGCTGTTAATCAAGGTCTGACATAATATTGCTTAATTGAATTATATATCTGGGATGCAACTGTATCATCCAACCTGTGTGATTCACAAATCTTTTGAAGGGGGGGAGGGGGTGCACTCATTCTTATGGTATCAAAGCACCACCATGGTGTTTTAACCTCTCTCTTCTAACACTGTGCTGTACAGATCCAAAACATAGGTTGACTTACAAATGATTCGCACCAATCTCTTAAAACATGTCTTGGTTGTTTGGCTGATGTGGAGGTGGTGGGTTATAGTCGGGTTTTATCAACAGTTTTCGTTTACTCAAATGCATCAGCTATCCATGTTTATGGTCTATCTGTTGCAACACAGTGTGGTAGAGATGGGTCCGAGGCTATCCAAAATAACAAGCATATGTAACACTTGCCCCTTGCATATACTGTAGATTCTGTAACATTTCATTACAACAGTCACAGTGCACCTTGCAATTTGTCACTTGCAAACCTATGAAGGTATCCCTTTATTTTTTTGTCCATCCATCCCTTTATCCATCCCTCCATGGATTTGTCACGTCCTCACCCTTGTATTTATCATCTGTCCATCCACCCACCCATTTTGTTCATACAGCAGTCCATCCACCCACACTAAAATCTACCACAACCACTTAACCCCTCCTATGGATCTATCACTTCTCTATCTAGCAGGCCATGATGCCTCTGTTATTGCAAAGAAAAGCACCACTTGGTCTCAAAACCACTGCTTGACCAAATTGTGAGACCCCTTGGCCCGAAAGCAGGTGGGTGAGCGGATGGGTGTACACGGATGGAGAGGTAAGGTGGAACGGGGCAGGGCAACAAAGGTTTGGGGGAGGGGGAACACGTCCGAGTGTCACATCCCATTGGGGTCACCCGAAAGCCGGCTGCATTTACCAGAGCAAGCAGCCTGGGGGGATGGAGTACTTCCCTTGTCCTTGTAGATCTCACCACGCTTATATATCCCCTACCCGCAAAATGCCACTCTACTACTATTGCAACTATTCAACATGCATGGAACAACCAGCATAGTCGGGCCTGTAAATGTTACACTGCTGTGGATGTCACATTTTAAAAGGGGTGTCAAGGTGTTTGGGCTTTGGAGTTGACTGCAGCACAAGGTCCCGGCATATGAAACTAGCAGGAGTAAATGTGGCCTCCTGCAATATTTGTGAATTTGAAAGTCCTGGATATCTTATACAGGTCCCTGTGAGCAAAACATCACATTGTGCCATCAAATCTAACGTTCACTATATACTTTTACGTGGAGTAAGGTCATAACCTATTCCTGTCCTCAGATTTCAAAGCAAGAAAACAAAAAAGCATTTTGGGTAAACAATACGGACCCTCGATGTCGCGATGTTTTTAATACCACACAAGAATGAACATTCCATACAATTAATATTCTTGGATCCTTGTAGGTATAAAACGTGAAAGTTGCTGTATTCGTATACCGTTAGTTCAGAAGACCTTACTTCCAATGACTACACTAAATTCTCGCTCTGTGTGAATGTACGGGCGGTGAATTTTCGCTCCCATACTGTGGACTGTGGAGCAGGGAAGGCCTACCTGGAATGAGAGCCAGCCACCCCTGGGGAGGAACAGTGACACAGTGGAGCTCCCCTGCCTCTCCCTCTCAGCAGCGTGATTAATAACCCCGCTGCCCCGTAATCTCTCCATCATCTATCTATGTAAATGCCCCCAGACCCGCCGCGCCAGCACGCTTTGACTGATGGCTGTTCCAGTGGGCTGGGCTGTGCATGTGTGTGTGTGTGTGTGTGTGTGTATGTGTTCCTCTGTGTGTGAAAGAAAGAGCGAGAAAGAGAGCGGGCATGAGAAAGAGAGAGAGAGAGAGAGAGAGAGAGCGAGAGAGGAGAGTAGCAGGGAGAAGAGCAGGGAGAGGAGGAGGACCAAGAGGAAAACCACGTATTCTGACCCAGATACCCTCCTTTTCTAGAAACGGCCCCTCTGCATTCCATTAAAATGTGATTTGGAAAAGGTGTATGTGTGTGTGCAGCTGCTAAACGACCCATACAAGGATGGGGGGTTGGAAGCAATGATCCTGACATGAGGAATGCTGTTTGTTGTTGAACCGTAAGGTCCCGGAGGCAGAAGAAAATATGAAAAAAAATTTAAGAAAAAAATGAAAAGGTCAAAGAGTCACCTTGTCTTAATGTGCAATCGACTGTCATCGACCAGCACCAAATGTAGACACAGACAAGTAGAACTTTTAGACAGGCGTGAACACTTGGTATTTTAGGTAGTGAAGAGGCCTTCACACATCTTTAATAAAAAAAATTTATTGGTTATTAAATTGTTCGTAGTATTTTCTGCACAGTGTCAGAAAGAGTGAGTTCAAACAGAAAATATGGCTCATGTTGCGTTTTTCTGCGAGTCCTCTTACAGGAGTTGAAGGAGATAACTGGGTGCAGAACAGCTAGGTGCTGGGTGTGAGAACACTCTGCCAGGAAAAAGGTTTAATTGAATTTCTCTCTGGCATCCACACAGATGGCAAGGCAGCGTGTGTCAAACACACGATGAGCCTAAAGAGAGAGAGAGTACGCATGGGCATTCAGCACCTTATCGGAGGCATACATACTCACACCTCTGAAGATACTTAAGGAAATATCCTTCGATGTGTATGATGTTATATTTGTTATATGTATATAACTGCATACAATACATTTCTTACAATAATGACATGTTTTATTGTTTCGGGCAAGCCACAACCTTCTGTAACTGATCTGGCATCATTGGTCTTGGCAAAGTGCTTTTGGTCTGTTCAATGATATTATATGTGCATCTCAGGGCTGCCTGGTAGCTGATCTTGACATACAGGAGACAAGAGCGCCACACTCTTTGTCATGGATCGGGAGCAGGCACTTACACATGTTAAATGTCCTTGACTAAAAGGTATGTCCTTGGCGAACCCTCTTTGATGGAAATTAGATGACTCCCATTTGGAATTCTGTTTTAAATGAAGGCTGCCTTTATTGGGTTGCTGGGAATTATTTTTCAAACCATGGCCATTCAATTCTGAACATGTTCAGACAATAGTTCCAGATTCTGGTACCCGGGTACCGTCTAGATTTTATGGAATTACGACCTAATTCCGGTGTTAACGTCTGGGGTTGATGGTGGCTCATTATCAAGGCAACTCAATCTTGTAATTGATAATTGCAGCTGACTGACTGTCAGATAATTATAGCACAACCGAAACAAAAACAGACAACTATTGATTACATGCTAAAACCTATTTGGCACCATGTTCAATCTGCAGAGGTTACCAAACCATGGCTGGCGTGTATGTTTGGGAGAGAGCTATAGAGCAATAGAGAGATAGGGAGAGATAGTGAGAGAGGGAATGGGGGAGAGGGAGAAAGAGAGAGAGAGAGAGAGAGAGAGGAGGGGGAGGGGTAGAGAGGAAGATGTGTTTGTTTTAATCTAACAATACACAGAGTAACAACAAGCCTCACAGTAAAATATTATAATAATATAATTATGCTTTGTTCAATATGTTCTTTTAATGTTATGGTTCTGAAATGACCGGGTTAGACCATGCCACAAGGTCAGGATTTAAAAACAAAACAAGACAAAGGAACAATCAACTGCCATTTCAGCTATTGGTGGTTCACAATCATTTGGAATTGCATTTAAACAAAAAGCAATTAAAGCAACCATAGGCAACTTTTTTATATTAACGGATTATCAATACATTTCTTCTGATAGCACATTGTAATATCCATGGGAGAGTGAAAAAATTTGCAGGTCAGATCACTCCTCTTGAAGTCTCAATATTTAACACAAATTTTGTCTACCACCAGGCATGATCTCCCGCGAAACTGTGCCAAATTGCTTTATGGCACAAGGGATTGGTAGGGGTTGCCAAAATCATATCCTACAGATAAACTGCCTCTAGTAACTTTAAAGCATTTCAAGAGGAAACTGCACACACTGTGTCATGTGGAGTGTGGTCTGGTTGAATCATTGGTCATGTGCTTAAGCCGGTCCAAACCCTACCAGAGACAGCAGTCTACAGACAAGTGAAAGGCAGCCAACAATTTGACTAGAGCCCCCTAAAGTGGGCTAGCAAAGATGAGATGGAGATGGTTACCTGGAGACAGCTTCATTACCTCTACGTGTCCCGAAGGAGAAGGAGAATCATTACTTCCTGTCTCTCCTGGAGGGAGAGCCAATCAATGCAGCTCTGTTGATGGGGGGGAGCTCAATCTCTCCAGCATAACCCCTATTGTTGACAGTTGAAGTAAGATATTCCTGAAATTAAGCAATGTCTGACAACGTAAGGCACCAGCTGACTTGATGATAATTACCCCCGATTGATTATAAGAGAGAAACGACACTCGTGTGGTTTTAGTGTGTTTGCAAGCAAATGCCAATTGGTGCAACCTACTGCACGCAAAAGGGGGGGAAGCCCACCGCACAACAACAACATTCTCTAACCCCCATCCCTCCATTTACAATTTATCCCTGCACCCAGAGGACAGCCAGCCGCCAACTTGCTCTCCAAAGAGCGTTTTTCAGAGCGCCGTGCGACGCGACGCTTCTGAGGGAGCCATGTTGTTAATAATTAACGCCGTGGCTGGAGGCACAGGGAGGCTAAACTTCCTCTAACAAGTGGCTCCCTGACAGCACAGACGTATTGGCTCACGCTTCCCCCCACGCTCCCCGGCCCTCCAGACTGGTGCCGCTCCCCCACACAGGGGTGGGAAAACCACAGCCATTGAGCAATAAATCAAATTCCTAATGTGAGGCCACAATCGGATAATTATGACTGTGGCCGTGTGGCGTAAAAGGGAATTTTCGACCTCAAATTGAGTTAAGTATTTAGCTTGGTTCAGAGGAAATTCAGGCCATTAGGTGACTGCAAGGTTTCTCTTCTAATGGACATTCCCTGAATGGTATTATATAAATGTTCCACTGGCCACCCAACAACATCTACCAGCAAACGCATTTTTAGTATAGTAACAGGTCCCATAAATGTATGCATTTTATTTAAATGGACTGAATACTAATCTATTCCTAAGCGTTTTTTAGAACATACTTTTCTCTGTGACTTATTTCACAACATTCCTACTTGCCTACCTTAGCAAATGTCAGTCTACAGTAGTCCGAGGCTAGGAATTTTGAACATAGCAATTTGTCTGTGTAAAATTAAAATGGTTTCTAGTCTGTCATTGACTGATTTTCAATGTCCTCATTATGCAGAATTGGCTGGCGACATGACCGCTCCTGAGAACCTAAAAATTACAAAGCAATGGGAACTAGTTGCCCCAGCTTGTCATGTCACACCCATAAATAATTACTACTAATGAATTAGAGTGGCCTAATAGGGATGCTTTTCTTTTATGAAATATTGTTATACAGCTAAGGATTCAGGCTACTGTTGTAGAGGACATATCAAAAATATTCAATTTGGGGTTCCGGAGGGAATTGGGATATACAGAGATATTTAAGGAATTAAATCAGCAGGTATATTTTCGTCTGTAAAGTTTGAACTTCTATTGAGAAATATCAATGAACGGCGCAGGGCATTTAGCAGAAAACTCCTCCTTTACCTCTTGCTGTTTTTTCTTTTTCTGAAACACTAATCATTTGGCCAGAGAAAAGGGTCGTAAGTTTGTGTCACCACCACCTCTCCTGCTTCCGTCCCTGTTTTTATTTGGGACTGGGGAAGGGGGACAAATCTGGTTTTGATGCTGGCACTGTCAGTGGGCTGGCCAGTGATGGTAGTAAACACTGCCTTTGCAGAGAGAGCATTTAAAATCAATTCTTCAGCCACCAGCATTGCTCCCCCTCCTTTTCTTTATTTTTCCTCTCTCTCTCCATCTCTCTCTTTTACTTTCTTCTTCCCACCCACCACCTACCCCCACCCCCCTCTGTAATGTGTCTGGTGCCTCCCTGAGAATAGAGGCAGCACTTAAAAGCCTGGCGCAGGGGCTGCTTTTTGTGACAACGCTACAGCTTTTATTACTATACGGAGACGTGACCAGCAACCCTCTTCCTCCTCCCGTCCCCTTTCACTCTATCTCACACACTAGCACACACACTGGCACACACACACACCAGCACACACAGACTCTGATGGCAAAATAATCGTTTCATTACACAACATGCGGTCAGGGCAGAGGCTTTACTTTGGCCATGATTGGTGCAGAAGATTAGTGATTAGCTGGGAATCATCTTGCCACATAATGTTATTGCTTGATTAAGTACCCAACTCACGGTCAAGTCAGGCAATATCTTTTCCTCATGATACATAGAGAAAGACATGCGTCATTGACTTTGTCCACCAATGGCAATGTGGCCTTCTTCACAACACTTTTAGGGAACTTTTATTGATCGACCCTAAAGAGCCATTCTTTAAGAATCTCCTGGGACTAATTATCCCAGAATGCTCAACATCAGCCATTGATTGGCCGTATTCCCTGGCCATCACACCTGTGGCTCCGGTTGGGTGTGTGTCATTGAAACGGCTGAGTGTCGCTGGGGGCCACGCTGTCTGGCAGGTGGCTGGTGGGGAGCGTGTGGAATGTGACCCAGCCGTGAGTAATGTGAACCCTGGCCCTCTCAGACAGTCCTCCCTCCCGCTCTCTGCCCTCTGCGCCGAGCATTGTGTGTGTGTCACACTCCACCTCCTCCATGCAGCGCCTCATTCAATTAGGCTCGCCGGGAGAGGGCGAGGGGAGACGGCAGGCCGTTTCACTCTAATACGCCACCCTGCGTATTTTATGTCCGCAAATGGGTCTTGTGACACTTTCTTCCTCCGCTCTCTTTCTTCCTGTCCCTCTGTCTTTTTTTTTCCTTTCTGAGGGTGAAAACCGATAAACTAATTGGAAAGTGTCACGTCGCAAGACCAGGTGTTCAAAGGCTCACGAGGAGCTGGCTGGTGGGCAGGGCGCCTGGCAACAAAGCCTGACCTATCAAATCACATTAGGAAGGCCACAAGGTTAAAACGCTGACGTCTTCGATATCTGCTAAAGAGGGTCTGTCAAGCATAAATCATGGGTAAAACACACAAAAACTTCTGGCTGTTAAGTAATCACAGCCAGGAAACCATATATTCCGTGGGCTACATTCACCACATAGAATCATATATATCCGTGTGTGACTTTTTTGCTCGTGTGTATATTTGTGCGTGGGTTTATGTTAAGATTTATTTTGCTTCAATAAAGGTCTGGAACTAGTCTAACCTGCAGCACATTCACAAAAGGTCCTAAAAAGCCAAACAGGCTTTCCATTTACTGACGGCCAGCGAGGGGTTGGGGGAAAGAAGGGAGGTGGGAAGGACGCGTCTGGCAGCCAAAACACTGGTGAGGGTGAGCGACGCGAGGCGAGCTTCTGCCAGGCAGCCTTCGCATGACTGTAGATAGGGTCTTGGGCGAAGGGGGAGGGGGGTGTGCTGCGGGATGATGGAGGATGGAGCGTGCGGGGGGATAAGGGGGGGGGGGGGTCTGACAGATACAGCCATCAAAGGCTGGGGTGTTTCATGCGAGCGACAGAAGCTGTGGCGAGGAGCGGCTTTCATAGTTCACGTGAGGGGCTGTGCATGGCGCCCCAGAGGACGTTCCCAGTCAAGACGTTCAGATGTGCAGCCCAGAGCTGATCAGCATGCTGAACAATAATAGCCCCGCCCAGAGCGGCGCCCGTAAACCTGGATGGAAATTATTTAAAAAAACAAAACATGGAAGGCTTGATCAAACTTAAAAAAAAATATATTTGGGGATTCATATGAAAATAATCTGAAAGTGTAAAAGCAATAGGCCTACGCCGAGATTGGGACTACACATATAAATGTGTAGAAAGGTTATAAATAGTTAACAAAAGAATGTTCATTATCTGTTAAAACAATACCCCAAATAATACACATTTGGTACAAATTTGTGCATAGATTGTGTTTATACAGCATGTGTTTTAAATTCTATAAATTAAAAATAAGGGATATTTTAAAGTGTTTAAAATGATGTGACTGCCTCTAGTTAATTTTACTGACAACACCTGTTTCAGCATCCACTGAAATCCACAGTGAAGTTGCATCCCAAACACAAATGCCATCCTAAAAAAATGTGAAATGTGGAATTCTTTGTTCCCCCATTTATTTATTTTTTTAGAGGAAGGCTTTCTTCATGCATGGCTTCCGCTTGCTGTGCAGTGAAGAATGTTGTTACCAGGCAACAGGCATAACAATGACACAGGTGCTCTTCTGCTCTCTCTCGCTCTCTCTCTCTCTCTCTCTCTCTTCTTCTTCTCTCTGTCTCTCGCTCTCTCTCTCTCTTTCTCTCTCTCTCTCTCTTTTTTTTTCTTTCTGTCTTTCTTTCTTACATTCTCTTTCTCTCTCACCCTCTCTGTCCCTTCCTCCAAAAGGTATTGACTTCATCCTTATCCCACTCCAAGGTTAAATGCTCATTCAACTTTTCAAAACCTCGTCAGGCATTTTTGCTGCACAGAAAATGCACACACCTTTAATATCCCTAATGACAAGTTTGGAGAGCATTTCCATTGTACATAGCTTCAATTAGAATAGAGCATTAGGGATGGTCTTTTTTCTGCAGCAGATGGGGTAAACGATGAAGACAATAAGTCAACTTTAATATTACAATCTTATTCTAAAGAAAAACATATGCTAATTCTATTTTTTCATGGTATTTCTTGAAGTTTATTTAAAAAAATGTTGTCTAATCCCCCAAACCTTGTTTTAGTCACTAAATCATAAACAGTTAGGCGGCAGGGAAGAAGAAAGACGAGGTTTGGCCAAACAGGCTGTTAGTACTGGGCCAGCCGAATCTCCTTTGCCTCTGTCTCCTTCTTCTCCTTTCAGAGACGCCGGAGGCTTTGAGCTCGGTTAAATTGTCCCCCCTCCCCCTTTCCCCCTGTCTCTCTTTCTCTCTCTCTATTCTCTCCTTCCTCTCAGCATCCCTCCACCCCCGCCACCTCAGCCAGCGGTCTTTTGCCCTTAATCAGGAGGCTGAGACTCCCCAGCTCGCCTCTCCTTCCCCTCCCCCTCCTCGCCGTTCCCACATCCCTCGCACCCACCCTCCATCCTTTCACCACCAGCCGCCACTGCACTCCTTGCTCTCTCTTTCTCTCTCTCCCTCTCTCCCTTTGCCTCCCCACCTCCCTCCACACCCCTGCAGTTAGCGTCTGCCAAAGGCCGCTTCTGTTCATCACTCAGCCGTGCACTTAGCAACAAAAGATGTGTGGTAATTTCCCCGTGCGCACGGCGGACCGCCGGCATAGCCGGACCCCCGGGGGGGGGGGCAGCCCACCTCTTGCCCTGCAGCAGCTCGCCACTGACCCCCATGTCATGCATGATCGACGCAGGGGGAGAGTGGCGGCTCGCCGCAGCCTGAGTGACAGGCAGGGGAGCAGCAGGGGTGGCTGGAGAGGGGGTTGAGGGTGGGGGTGATGGCGGCGGGCTAAGGAGAGGGGAGGGTGGGTTTGTGGGATGCTGAAGGCTGCCACTAACCCTCGCCGCCCCGGTGCATTTGTTAAAATGACTTCCTCCCCACTGCCTTGCCACAGGCTCACAGCTGCACCTGTGCTCCTCTCCTCTGGACCGTTCTGTTGTCATTCTGTTCCTCTTTCTCTTTCTCTCTCTCTCTCTCTCTCTCTGACCCTTTACTCTTCCTGTCCCACCAACGTAGACCTGGCTTCGTGACCATGCATCTTAAGTTCAGACAGGGAGAAGGCCCTCACAAAGGATGCCTCAAAAAAACAAACTCTTTACAGCTGTGACGCTACAGATTGAATAGATAAGGATACACCCAGTCTAAATAGGACCAGCGGGCTGGCTGATACAAAAAAAAGAAGCAAGAAGGCGCTGACGTCCGTTTACCGTCCGTGCCCTCCACAAACACGGCAGCACCAGCACATTCATCTACACACTGCCCGCATGCCACACAGATGCGGCCCATTACCGGAATACTCAGAGCACAGCCTAGCCCCTCCCCCCTCCTCCCTTCCATTCCCTGGGACGTAAAGAGAGGTTTGCCGGTAGGGAGCGAGCGCGAGGACACCTTCCATCCAATCTGATCAATGGCGATATTAATCTGAGCGCCAGTCAGGTCCCGCCGCCCCGGCATTTGATTAAAACAGGGAAGAAATATGACGTAACCAATAAATCTGTTTGTCAAAACGCCGCGTGGCGTGAGAGGGGAAGGAAATACAGGCCGAGATAAGGCCCTGTGTAGGGTGGGGGGCGCGGAGGGGGGGGTGGAGGGAGCGCAGGGGAGTGTAGGGAGGGGGTGGGAGGGTTGTGACTGACCTCCGCAGCGTTTCCGCTGCATGAGCTGAGCACTCAGGCGGAACCAAATCTTCACCTCTTTCCTCCCCTATTCCTTCTCTCTCTCCTTCTCCTTCTACCTCTTTTCTGCCGGCAGCTCAACAAGATAGCAAAGTAATCCTGCCCCGCACTAAAAAGCTATGTGCAAGTGTGTGTGTGTGTGTGTGTGTGTGTGTGTGTGTGTTGGACACATTATGTTGAAAAACAAGCCCCAAATAAAACAGTGCGAGAATTTACCTAATTGAGTAAGAGTAATTTTTAACACAGACAGAAGCGGATAAAACACTGATACAACTGTAAACAAACACAGCAGCCTACAGTGCTGCAGGTGAAGATAAGCTTGCTACTGACATCCCAGTTTAAAATAATTGTCTAAAATAAAATACTTTTACTAGAATACTAGAATAATACCAAACAGTCTGTTTATAATAATCTGCAGGTGTTACAACAAAGACAATTTGTTTACTGATGATTAGTAAAAACACAAAATGTATAAACGTTTTGTTCTTCAAAGTGCAAACTCACTTCTTTAATTTGTGTGTACAACAATCAATTCACAACATTTCCAATCAATCCTCTTATTTTCTCTTCCCTGCATGTTATATCTGCCTTTTATTTGTATTTTATTTTGTCATATTACTTTAATTGTGTCTGTATTTTAAGACTATTCAGCAAAATGTTATTGGCAATTAAGACAAATATTTAATAAAAATGATTGTGTTTTGACGCTAGCGTTTTCTGTCACAATAAAGAATTATCTGTACCTGTGGAGCGTGCCTAAAAGTCTGTCCTATAGCATAAAGCGTCCCCAACCCCACACAGTCCTGATAGCACCTTTGCCTGGGGTCAGATTAAACCGTTGCACCACCCTGTTCTCTCCTCCTGCTCAATATGTGGCAAATATGGATTTACTGAGCTTTATTTAATCCAATCTCCTGCCAAAGTCCCATGAAACTCTATTTTCGCTTGAAAATGTACTCCTATTTTTTAGGGTTCTATACATTTATCACAGATATGGGCCTTAAATGCCTCCATGTATCTCTCATGTCACATCCTCACTGAAGGATACAGTAACCGTAACTAGCCTTATGTGCTGGGCCATTTATGCCTGATGTCTGTAGACAATTAGACGAGCGACACCATTGTGTCCTTTTCAGAAGTGCGCTCTCTCATTTAGGTGATTCTGTGGCGTTGCAGTTATGAAATGATTCAATTACACAACCACACAAAGAAACAAAAGAGGCTAGCAGATTCTCTAGCAGATTACCTTGCCAAGGCAGCAAAAAAAAGGATGATTACCTAAAGGCCTTTTAGAAAAAACGTGAACGTGGCTTTTCATATCTAATTGACAGTAACTGTTTGTCTGAGAAGTAGCCAAATACATTTCCTTTTTCTCAATAGAAAAATGGCATAATTCTTGGGCCTTGTTTTTTACCCTCTCTGTAGAGCTCCAGGTAACAGGAAAACTTTCCTTTTAATGTATCACAGGAAATATGAGATGAATGTCGAATGCATTTAAAATTAAGGTATATAAGCCTACTTTCTGGGAAAGACAGGGCTTCAGCAAAACAAGATATTGTTGTTGATCATTGTGTGGAAGACAACACTCAAAGCCAATCCTCCCACTAACTGTCCAGAAATACAACTATCAATCCTTTGCACTTTACACTACAAGCACAAAAATTTTATTTTGCATAATTCACTTTAAAATTTTTACTCTTGTTAATGAATGTATCCATATGTGTGATTTGCATTGTTCTATAACCTGCTGTTACATTTAAATAGCACAGACAACGACTTGGTGTTTCTTCCACAAAAGGTTCAGATTGTGCGTTTCCTCAAAGGCTGGACCGGGGTCATTCTGGATGGAGCCACAGATCCCTGCCTGTCAGTGTGTAGACGGGGGGTCTGGTCGGCACGTGTCTGGATCGTTGGCACGCGCTCCCCTCATACCTCACCGTCTCCTTGACACCCGCACTAGAACAGAGGTGGGGTTGAGGCTTCCAGAGGGAGAGAGATGAAGGGATGAGGAAGAGGGATGAGGGAGAGGTCGAGGAGATAAAGAATGGGGGCCGGTGGGAGGGGGCATGGGGTGTGGTGGTGGTGGGTGAGGGGGCGGGGGGATTGTTGAAATACGAGGCGGGGTTAGGGGGTGGACAGGAGTGTCACATGACCTTTGCCTGGACTTACCCTACGCACAAACCCATATCATACCGATGGTGAGGAAGGCAGATAAACATGAGTGGCAGGGGAATGGATGAGGGACTTTTTTTTAGGTCAACCTCAGCCTTGAATATCACAGCGGCGTTGATGGTATAAATAACCCATCTAACATGAGGGATTTCTAGCTCCCTCTGAGGAAGCCAGCAAGACACTTTTTTTCCTACTCACTTCATATACATCAAACTGCTGTGGTCAATAAAGGCATGAGAGACAAGGGTGTGGCTAAACGCTTCCACCTGTGTCTCAGACATTGAGCAAAATCCGAATTTGAAATTTGTTTGAAATTTAAATTTGTTTACCAGGTCTGTTCTGGCACTTTGGAACCCATTGAATTGGTAAAGTACAAACCTCTCCCCTCAGGAAATTCAAGGAGGCTCAAGATATGCAAATGTGTCTCATTTGCTGGTTGACTTGGAGTAAAGCTACCCAAAAAATATGCTCAAACCATTTTCACGTGTCAAAAAAGTTCACATTACGTGTGTGAGTTATTAGATGAATCGTTGCATTAGAATGCAGGATAACACGCTGTTGTATGCCAGAGTTCTTCCTGTGTGTAGGAGTGAGTGCATTCTTGTGACCTGTGTCTTAGCATGCTGCTCCCATTCCAGAGCACTGGTGGTGGAAGAGGGGGAGGAATGGGGGTGTCATATCAGGGACCTCTCTCTAATTGAGCGCAGCGCCAGACCCCAACGTCTGCCGTCACGACCATTTCTAAATCCATGGATGTTTAGCGCTGGCTGCGCTTGAGTAATTAAGCAGATAATCTTCAATTAAACCGAGCTCGACCCCACACACTCCTACCCCCTCCAATAGAGACAGATGGGGCCAGGGAGAGCACCCCATCTTTTGGAAGATAAATGGTTCGCTCCCCTGCCAGGGTGCGGTCGTGCCTTTGTGTGTTGTTACCGTTTTCACCGAAAAAGTATAATTAAGATGGCAACAATAGTGGGTACAATTGATTGCTTTGGACATACAGATTGCAAACTAACAGCAACATATGCTCAATTGATTATAAAGGTTAAAAAACAAAGTGTGTTCTTACAGTTAATATAAATTACTGTCTATTGACGGCTCTATGTAATGCTTCTGCAAATGAAAACGCTTAATAGTCATTTGACCATGGAAAACACCCATCATTTAAGGGAATTATTTCCCAACTTTCTTTCATCTAATATTTTAAAGTAATCAATAATATTCGATATAAATTCAAAGATACCTTAGTTGTTCGTTCACGTAAAACATCTGGTTTTCCAAACAGACACAGACACAATCATGCTACCCAGCAGTCCACAATAGAAACCAATTCTACCTCAGACACATTTTGTATCAACTTTAAAAATGTAATACAAATCCTGCCTGTCAATAAAATATCTGCCATTTTATTGAACTAAAGTAAACTAGTAAACTACTAATTTGTGTGACATAGTTAAGTGGTGGGCATTGCCACTGTAAAGAGGGAGGCGGTTGCAAGGTTTAAAGTCTTTAGACTAAGCCACATTCAAATTAGTGGGCTCTAAATATCTAACCGAAAACTGAAATACACATGTAGGATTGAGGGCCACCTAGTGACAACGTCAAGGACGCCACACTTGTGGTGGAGTCACCTAAGGTCCTAAAAGTGCTCTCCATTCTAATGCTGCCCTCGTGTGAAGTAAATATCTCGTCAGGATTATACACACTTTAACTTTCATCTGAGCGGGATAATGTTTTGTTAGCCATACCCACAATACTCATATGTATTCCACCCTATGTGATGCTTGTCTCCCTGGAGATAATTAAACCTAAAGTAGTTTTTTACCACTCAGCACTGGTGTCTCCCTGCACAGTCTTCACAAGGTAAGAACAACTACATTCATAATGTATATATATACACATATACATATGAACATATAAATGGGAATTGTAGTAAACTATAGATAGGCTGAGTAAAAAAAGCTAGAAAGGAAAGTCTGCTTCTGATCCATAGAAAAAAAAATCTTAAAGACTTAATTAAATGTTCTTGTAAATATAACCACAAACTGTAAAGCCAACGGCTTCCTACGTCAAGTGAGTCTTAAGCTATATAAGACACTTTAGATTCTCCTCGGTCCTCACAGCACATACATCTCAGATGCCTTATCAGGGCCCAGTGCCATGTTAGAATCCATCTAACGATCCCTCACATGCCTATCAGCCCTACTAACCTGCTAGCAAGACCCTTTACCTGGCAGTGTATCGCTCTCACTCTGTCTCTCTGTCTTTCTCTCTCTCTCCCTCTCTCTCTCTCTCTCTCTCTCTCTCTCTCTCTCGCTCTCCTTTTTTCTCTCAGTCAGCCCCTGTTTCCACGGCGATAATTAAGCCATCAAAGAGCGCATGCATGCCCATCCTCCGTCTCCAAGGTGAGGAGACGGGCCCACGTGTCGAGCGCAGCACAGACGCCTGCGTTCATTTTTAAAGGGGAGGGCACCAGGGACAGGCACACTCGGCAGGGGGGGGGGTTGGTGGAGGGGGAGCGGGGTTGGAGGGAAGGCTAGCGCCCCGGTAGCAGCAGCCACGTTGGGCTGGTACACCACACAGTGGGCCATGAGTCTGCTGTTTGATTCCTAGCACCGCGCACAATGAAGGCCCTCAGA